>JAECUM010047508.1:0-18890 GCA_016617855.1 Megalonaias nervosa
TGCTGCTGCGAATGCTGCAAATGTAAGAGATTTTCTTATTGCTAATGCTGCTTTGCTAGGTATAGCCGCACCAGCTGCAAACGCTAATGCAGACGCTACAAGAGTCTCACTTAATGCTGCTTGTAATAATCTTGGCTTAAATCAAGTAGATACTGCTGCAGATGGTACTGTAATGTTAGAACATGCTAATAACATAATTGTTCATAACAGAAGAAATATACGTTACAATGAGGGTTATGTTAAGAGAAAGACACTTGCAGCAGTATCACGTCAAATTACAATGATACTGCCACTAAGTACAATATTTGGCTTTTGCAGGGACTATAATAAAATATTTCGTGGAGTTAAACATACTCTTATTTTAGATCGATCAGAACAAAACGACTGCCTGATTAGGTCAGGTGGAGCCGATGTACAATTTGTCATAAACAAATTTGCACTATGGATGCCAAGAATAACTCCGTCTATCACTAAAATGGCGGAATTAAATAATATGCAGGAAAAACACACAAACAGAATTTATTTTCAGCAACATAAAATATATCAAACAGCAGTTCCGAATACCACCGACTACACATGGCGAGTCACAACGACATCAAGTGAACAAAAACCACGGCAATTATTTGTTGTATTTCAGAGACAAGCGCGACGTGGTAACCAACAACAAAATAATGCGATGTTTGATAATGCTGATGTTAGACGAATATGCGCTAGAATAAATTCAAAGCAATACCCAGAGCGAGCATTAGAATGTAATTTTGCAAATGACGCTAATAAAAATATTACTCGATCGTACATGTACCTGCTCGACGCACTGCAAAAATATCAAGATGTTGGAGATGGATCTCAGATATCAGTAGAGGAATTTCATACACTTTATCCGATATTTTATTTTGATGTTAGTAAACATAGCGAGCGAGCTGTAGACAGCACAGCTGATATTGAAAATACTTGGACACTAGGAGCAGCTCCAGCTGCACCACTTTATATGTAAGCGTTAGTAATAGGCGATAGGTTTGTTACAGTTGACTCTGTTGGAGGTAAAATGTCAGTCCAAGTTTAATCTGTAATCGTTATATAAGATGACAAAATATATTGTAAAAGAAATATATTTGACTGATGGTCAAGTTAAAAAATTAGCAGCTGCTGTTGCAAAACAGAGGCAGGTTTCATTAAAGGTCAACCGTAACGCAGCTGGTACTTTAACAAAAATGTTGACCAAAAGACAAGTAAATAAATACGAGCGCAAATAAACCTTTTGTTTTAAATTTGCACAAATAACTGCAATGGCAAAACATGGCGGCTTCTTCGGTCCGGCATTATCTGTAAAGGCCAGAACGTTAATACCTAAAATTTTGCCAGTGTTAGGTACATTAGGATTAGCAGCAGCGTCTGGAGCAGTATCTGGTGCAACGAAAAAGGCAGTTGGAGGTAGTGGTATAAAGAAAATTTTCGTATGAATATCGATGGTAACAATTTTATGTGATGGATAAATATAATGCCTAAAAAAAGAGACAACGACGAAAAAAAAGACAACGACGAAGAAAAAGACACCGACAAAAAAAGACACGACAGAGGCGAAAAGGGGGATTTATTCCAATAACCCCGTTACTAGCAGGATTGGCGGGAAGTCTATTGCCAAATCTGTTAGGAGTAGGACGAGGACTAATGTTGACAGGAACAAGGAGATAAAGTCTGCGTTAAGTGATTTTGATATACTTGATAAACTAAAAAAAGTAAAAAATTTCAGTGGAGTTTATTCTAAAGATGAACTTATGGCAATTCCACCAAAACCAGGTTCGTGTGTTATAAATATGCAAGATTTTAATGACGGATCTGGCACACATTGGGTAGCTGTCTATGATGACAATTATTTTGACTCGTTCGGAATTCCACCAAGTGACGCAGTAAAAAAATATATGAGCAGAGTACAAGATACGAAGTCTCCAACGAAGTCTCCAGAGACGAAGTCTCTTATAAAAATAATGAATTATTCGTCTAATCAAATTCAACCAGTTGGAACTTCCGCTTGTGGATATTATTGCGTAATGTTCATTAAACAGATGACTGAAAATCCAGATTTTTTAAAGTTTATTTTGCAATTTGACAAACAACCTTCTCACGCTAATGATGAGATTGCATTAAATTGTATCTAAACTTAGATATACAATGTCAACATATTGTCTTAAATGTAAAACTAAAACAGAAAATAAAGATGAAAAAACAGAAAAAACAAAAAATAATATAATAATGTTGAAAAGTATTTGTTCAATCTGCGGAAGAAAACAAAGTATGTTTTTACCGAAAACAAAGTTGTCCGGAGCTGGTTATCCAGAAATTATTTTAGTAGACGACTAAATAAATAATGACATGCGACTGTGATTGCGGTAGAGATTTATGTCTCGAGCAAAATAAAATTGCTACATATTGTCAGAAATGCAAAAACAGAGAAATAATTGGAACAGGTATAGATATACATAAATTTATTGGAAAAGTGCCGAAACCAAAAGGCGGTTGGACATTGCCAGGCCATAAATATACTGGACCTTATAATCCTCTTGATAAACAACTTGACGAAAACGATAATCCGCTGCCAGGACAAGAGCCTTACAATCAAGTTGACGCAATAGCAATGCGCCATGATATCTGCTACAGAGATATTGATCTTCCAGACAGCGAACAAAATAAACACAGCTGCTATGAAGTAATGTTCGACGAACTTCGTGATATGAAACCTGTAAATATGCGAGAACGTGTTGACCGAAGGCTGGTCCAGGGTTTTATTGGAGTAAAATATAAATTAGGTCTCGGTAGAGAATTATATGATGATCTTGCAACTGAGCTACACAGACCTAAAAAAAAAAGTTTCCGCGATGTAAAGTTGTCTCAAATGCCGTTGATGACATCTGGGCGATAGACTTAGTTGATGTTTCAAATCTAGCCCAACATAACTTTGGCGCTGATGGCGCTCCAAAGAGATATCTTTTTAATGTTGTAGATGTTTTTAGCAAATACGCGTTTAGTATACCCGTTTCGGATAAAACAGGGACATCGATGACTGATGCGCTAAAACAAATTATTGTTAACACAGAAAGAAAACCAAATAGAATCTGGACTGATCATGGAGCGGAATTTTTTAATAAAAAATTTGAACAGTTTTTGGAGCAAAATAACATTAAAAAATATGTTACAGGAAATGAGGGAAAAAGCGTCATCGTCGAGTGATTTAATCGCACGCTCAACGAAAAAATCCACAAATATTTGACAGCTAAAAATACGAGCAAATATATTGACAATTTACAAAACATTGTTGACGAGTATAATGACACGAAACACAGATCCATTTCGCTAGGCAAAAGTAAAATGTCGCCAAACGACGCGATTGCAAATCCAATATTAGCAAACGAAAATATGTACCGACGGCACAAATTTAAAGTTGGTGATAAAGTTAGAATTTCTTTGACGAAAAAAATATTTGAAAAAGGCTACACTCATAACTGGAGTGAAGAAGTATTTCTTGTTGATAAGGTACTTTTAACAATACCAGTTACATACTCGTTAAAAGATTTATTAGGTGAGCCTATAACTGGCAGTTTTTATGAGCAAGAACTTCAGAAAACAGAACAAGATATATTTGTTATTGAAAAAGTTATTAAAAAGCGCGGCAACAAAAGTTTAGTCAAATGGCGTGGATATGGTGATAAATTTAATAGTTGGGTATATAAATTTCTTCGTATTTTATTAGTACTGGTTTACATTTTACTGGTTTACACAGAGAAATTAAATGTAATTTTCTTACATCATCGACTGGCATTAAATTAAATATTTTAACAAAAATAAAATCGTATTTTATATTTCTTTGTTGTCCAGCTATTTCTACGTTTAAAAAGGGTTTTATAAGCTGCCAAAATATTTGATGCTCGGCAACAGTAAAATTAAATTTTATTAATTTTTAAGCGATATGGTATTTAACATCATATCGTTCAGTTGTTGGTCTGCTTAAATATTTTTACTAACAACAACATCATCTTCGTCGTCGTCATAGTTATGCAAAATATCTTTTTCAGTATAATCAGCAAATCTGTCATTGGTAATATTTTCTGATGTAAAATTTGAAACTGAAACAAAATCATTCCGAATTTAGTTTAGCCAGTCTCGCAATTAAGTTCATTATTATAATAATCTTTTGTCTAATTAATATATAATAAGATGTTCGGAGAAATAAAATATCATCAGCGAGTTAATATATTAAATCATAAAGAATTAGCTGAAGCAATTCGAGCTTGTTTGTTGGGACATAATTTTTATTTTGTTGATGTTATGATAACATTGGGTGATTCTGACAGATTTTTATTAACAGCAGCTGACAAAATAAAACTCGATGCAAATAAAATGACGACATTACGATTTAATTGCGACGATGTAATGGAATTTAGTCATAATTATCTTACTCAAAATGATATAGAAAATATCATTAATTATCGTATTTAAAACTAAATCTGTCAAATGTCAACATCGACGTTGCTGATCTTGTTCTGCCGTCGGCGACATCTTTTATTGCACTCGAATGAATTTTATGATATTTTCCAGCAGCTGTTATTGATCCAAATTTCATTTCTTCATCAGTTTCTAGATTTATTGGAATTATTTGTTTAGCAGGATTTTTAAAAGTATTACCGCCACCAGTTCCACGTTTTGTGTTTTCTTTTGTCTTCACTAAATCTAGGTTTTCCAAACTATTATCTGTTTTATTTTTATTTATATGGTCGAGAACTAAATTATTAGGAATACCGCCATTAAAAGTTTCAAACACAAAACGATGTGACAGATAATGAAAAAAATCTGTTTTTGCTTCACGTACCATTATATGTAAATAACCAGCATTGTGTAAATTTCCTAATACTATTTTTAGTTTTTTTATGTCTAATAATTCCCTTATCATTTGTTTCATATAGATCAAATCCTGGATGAGGTTGAAATTCATTTTGTAGTGAGCAATTTTCAATATTATCATCAGCAACTGCGCCATTTACTCTGTATACTCGTTGTCCTTCTGGAATATCGCCGCAAAACAAAGTATAAATAAAATCTTTTCTAAACATTTTAATTCTTTCTGTATCATCGCCTTTCACCGAAATTAATATGCCAGCTGGTGTTGATGTACCAACAGATTTTTTAGATTTTATATTAATAACAGAACCTAACATATTTGCAGCGTATAAGTTGTGTTTCGGATGTACATGATACAATTCTTGCTCTTCCGCCGTCATTCTGATATATCTCAAAATTTCTGTCATTATACTATAAGGTTTTTTATACCTCTAATTAAAAATCTAAAAACATTCAATTCAATATAAAATGTTACTATATATAATGTTAAAATTGCGAGATATTGCTAAAAAGAACATTATCAAATCAGAAAAAATTGCTTCAGCATTTTCTGGTTACGATAACAGCTACAAACTTGATGATCAAAAAATTTTAGCAAATTTTAGCTCCACAAATTTATTTCATCTTTTACAACCTGTTATAGTTCGAGAACTTACGGCTCATAAAAGTATCAAACGTATAGTCCAATATCATACGATTTTATCAACGTTACACGCAGTTGAAGATATACTTGATGTAATTTTTGAAACAAAAAGTTTTGACAGTGAAATTTCAGAACCATACTTAACAGCAAAATCGAGAAAAATATTAACTGGAACAAACATTGCCATGGTAGCCGATGAAATACATCAAGAAATAAACAAAAAATTAGAAGAATTTATTTCGTCAGGATCAGGTTGGAAATTTGAAATGATAAAAGAAGTTTTATTTCACACAACAAAATATAACGCACTTCACGGCAGCGGCGCTAATAGCGCTGGCTACGTCGATCTCCCTCAAAAAATTAAAAACAAAAAATGCTGTATTAATGTCAAAAACGATGATGACAAATGTTTTCAATGGTCTATTCTTTCTGCGATGTTTCCAAAAGAAAAAAATGCTGATCGCGTTAGCAAGTATTTTCCGTACAAAGACGAACTAAATTGTTTAGGAATAATTTTTCCAGTAGCAGAAAATTATATACCAAAGTTTGAAAAACAAAACAATATCTCAGTAAATGTTTTCGGACTAGATGAGCGAGAAAACGTTTACCCTAGATATATCTCAGAAAATGCTACACAAAATACAATACATTTATTATTTTATCAAGGATAAAAAACTTTAACGGACTAGTTGGCAAACAGTACAGTAAAAATAAAAATAAAAAATATTTCTGCTATAGATGTTTGCATGGTTTTTCTAGCGATGAAAGACTGCAGAAGCATCACAAATACTGTGTCAATGTTCAAAGCATAAGTATGCCTAGCGAAAAAGAAAAAAATATTAAAATTTAAAAATTATAATCATAAACTAAATATTCCTTTTGTTATTTACGCTGATTTCAAGTGTCTACTTGTTCCTGTGGTTGGAGCAGAAAATAATCCGAATAAATCCAGCACTAGAAAAATACAACAGCATATTCCTTATAAATTTTCAACTCCGATAAAGTTATATAGAGGTGAAAATCCTGCCGTATGGCTATTAAAATATTTAATAGATGAAGTTAATAAAATTTCTAACAGATTACTTAAAACAGCTCCGATGAAAATAACGTCTAAACAGCAACTCGACTTTCATAAAGCAGTTGATTGTCATATTTGTGAAAAGTTGTTGGTGGATTCTAACGGAGCCCGTGATAAGGTGCGAGATCATTATCATTTAACCGGCCAGTATCGTGGAGCAGCTCATAACAGTTGTAATTTAAAATTTCATGCTCCAGATTTTATTCCCGTAGTTTTACATAACTTTCGTGGCTATGACAGTCATATCATTGTAGAAGCTTTTGGTGATGAAAATATTAAAGCTGAACTAAAATTAAATAACGTAATAAAATGTATTCCAAATAATTTTGAAAAGTATATGTCGGTGACGCTAGGTAAATTACATTTTGTTGACAGTCTGCAGTTTATGGCAGCATCATTAGATGAGCTTGTTAAAGGTTGCAGTAGTTTCGCTAACCTAAAAAGTTGCTTCGGTGAAAACTATATCAATCTGACAAAAAAGGTATCTTTCCTTACGAGTATCTCGACGATTGGAACAGATTTGATGACACTTCTCTACCTGGCAAAGATAAATTTTACTCGCAACTCAAAAATGAAAATATCACAGATGACGAATACAAATATGCGCAAGATATTTGGAATAAATTTAGTTGTAAAACATTGGTGATTATCATGATCTATATTTGAAAACAGATGTATTATTACTAGCAGATGTTTTTGAGATTTTTCGTCGGGTAAGCTATAGCAATTATGGATTAGACCCATGTTGGTATTATTCCTCTCCAGGATTATCTTGGGACGCTCTACTAAAAACAAGCAAAATAGAACTAGATCTCTTAACAGATGTCGATATGTTTAACTTTATTGAAAAAGGTATCAGAGGCGGAATTAGCGTTATAACAAAGAAATATGCAGCTGCTAATAACAAGTACTTTAAAAATTATGATAAAAATCTCCCGTCGAGTTACATCATTTATCTGGACTCCAATAATTTGTATGGTTATGCGATGTCAGAACCAATGCCGTGTAGTGGATTTCATTGGATAACTCCAGATCAATTTCTTAAAGAAACTGAAAAAGATTTACCTAGAAAAATTAATATCGATTTTTCCGATCTTTCATATTTTGTTGAAGTTGATCTAGATTATCCTAGTTCGCTACATGATCTACATAATGATTATCCGTTTTGCGCAGAGTCAATGATGATTAATTATATTTTATTATCGCCTGAACAACGAGCAACGACAACAGCAAAAAATTCGATTGTTAATAAGTTAGTTCCAAATTTGTTAGATAAAAGAAATTATGTTATGCACTACAAAAATTTAAAACAAGCAGTAGATGCTGGACTAATTCTGAGAAAGGTCCATCGCGTGCTAAAGTTTAATCAGTCGAAGTGGATGGCAAATTATATTGACTTAAATACGAAACGTCGTGCCGTGGCTAAAACCGAATTTGAGAAAAACTTTTCAAGTTGATGAACAACTCGGTGTTCGGTAAGACGATGGAGTCTCTACAGAAATTGTTAATGATATAAGTCGCAGAAATAAATTAGCTTATGATGATGGTTTTGTTAGTATGAAAATATTTAATGAAAATCTTGTTGTAAGACAACGACGAAAGACAAATTTAAAGTTAAATAAACATATTTATGTTGGTGCAGCTGTACTTGATATATCGAAGTGGCTGATGTACGGTTTTCATTATAATTTTACCAAAAAGCAGTGGCTAGATTCAGAGTTGCTATTTACTGATACGGATTCGCTAGTTTACAATATAAAATGTGAAGATGTCTATCAGGATATTTACAATAATAAAAATCTGTTCGATTTATCAGATTATCCAGCATGTAGTGGATTTCAAGATAATTCGAATAAAAAAGTTATTGGAAAAATGAAAGATGAATTTATGTTTATGCCAGTTAGGGAATTTGTTGGACTAAAGAGCAAAATGTATGCTGTCATATTAGATGACAATAAACTTACCAAAAAAAGCAAAAGGTATTCCTCGAGGATATGTGAAAAAGATGATGAATTTTGACGATTTTAAAGCAGCGCTAAACAATAGCATCAGTTTTATCAAAACAAATGCTATCAGAACAAATCATCATAAACTTGAAACTGATACGATCATAAAACGGGGACTAAGTAATTTTGATGATAAAAGATATTGCAGTGACGGAATTAACACACTAGCGCTTGGACATTATACAAGTAATTTTGTCTAAACATTAGAAATAATGTTTGAAAATTTAACATTAGCAGATGGAGTTAATAGCAAAATAAAAAAAATAGTGGTTAATAACCAGCAATTATCATTTGAATTTAACGATGAAATTTCAGGTATTTGTTTTAGTAAATTTGACAGAATCAAACTCTCCCTTATCAAATCAGATGACAGCAAATACTTTAGTTATCTCGAAAGTTTACGAAACGAGCTTGCACTAAAATATAACAATTTGCATAATCCGATAAGCCAATACCAGTATACAAAAATTAATATAGACCTAGAGTGGTCGAAGGTTTACGTGAAAGGTAGTAAGTATCTTCTCAGTAAGATAGCGATGAAAGAACTATTTGAATGTCGTCGTAAAGTATCTGGTAGAATTAAATTCTATTTATATAATCACAATAGCATATTTTACTTAATAGCAAACGTCGAGATATTATGTGTTGGTCAAGAAATATAACTCTGTGTACCATATCTGTTTTTAAAAGGGAGATAATACTGTTCCAATCAAACATAGCATTATATACTGTTTCGTATTTTTTTGCTAATGAAATATAATAGATTTGTAAATCTGATAGTATTTTAAGACCTACAAATCCTGGTATCATTTCTGTATTTACCAAAATAACTAGCAATTCGTCCTACTTAAATAACATATTTACTATAGATTCTCGCTTAAGTCCAACTGCGTAATACAGAATATTGATTATTTTTCTGCAGTAATGCGTCATTCAGACAGTATCCTTAGCAACGGCCGATCTTCTGTCAAAGATAATTGTGTGGTCGTAATTCAGGCAAACATTAGGATTTCGTTTTCTCTGTACAATATAAAATCAAAAATGATGTTTTTTCTCGATTTATTTATAATAATGTTTTTAGAATCAGATCTTTTAATTTAGCTTCGACTTATATATATAACATCTGTGTATTTCATTCAGTCCACTCGTTAGTATCACAGGAAACGGTCGATCTTATACAGTTCAACCTAGCATTAGGATATTCGTTTTTCTGTACAATATAAAATCAAAAATTATGTTTTTTCTCGATTTGTTTATAATAATGTTTTCAGAATTAGATAATATAATGTAAAATTACGTGTTTTCAAAATCAGAAAATATAATGCTGTTCGGTAACTAATGATAACTTTTTTAACATATATATATTGAAGTCCGGTGGCCGATTGCTAACGCGTTGGAATCTCATGCTCGAGGTCCATGGTTCGATTCTCGTGACCGACAAATTGTCGGGCGAAAGGCGATATTATGCCAAAATTTAATATTTAATGGGGCGTAGCCAGCCCGTCTATGTTTCAATAGAAAATTTGTACACTCTCCCACCATGTCATTTGGTGGGTGCAATTTTGCACTCCCTGGGTGATTATGATGGGGGAGTGTGCAAATTTCTGTTGAACGTAGAGAAGGCCCGTTTGTATGTGCTGTCCCTGTAAATATATGTAAATATGTAAATATATGTAAATACGCTACTGTAAATATGTAAATACTGTTACTGTAAATATGTTATTACGTTACTGTAAATACTGTTACTGTAAATATGTTAATACGTTACTGTAAATACTGTTACTGTAAATATGCTTGCTGTAAATACGCTACTGTAATTAAGATTCTGTAATTAAGATTCTGTGTTTTGTGCTGTCCTTAATTAAGATATAATCATATGTATATAATCATAATCATATGTATATAATCATATGTATATAATCATATGTATATAACCATATGTATATAATCATAATCATATGTATATAATCATAATCATATGTATATAATCATCTTGAAACAGTCCTCAGAGGGGACTATTATTTTTATTTTAAACAAATATTTACAGCTTTAGTAATATCATTATCAAATAAAATATCAACCATATTGTCAATAAATGTCATCACATCATCTGCCCAACCCGCTATTCTCATCATTTTCAGTCGCGAATAACCATACTGACCCATATTTTGGTGATATATGATATCCAACTTTTTTAATACAATCGCTTATCATTTTAGTTTCTATACCAGTATAACTTGAGGCTGCTCTAATCGAATTAAATCTCTTACAAAATTTGTTTGTCAGATCAAATTCAACATGTCGGATTGACTTATAGTGATACATTATATATAATATTTCATTTGTTTAATATGAAATTTTGTCTATGGGTAATAGTAGTATACATAATTGAGTTGTTCCTATCTCAGAGACCCCCTACCCCAACAAAACAAATTTTGTCAGAAACGTGTTAGAAAAGTCTTATCATATGAAAGTCATCATTTTGAGCTAAAAAAAAGCTGCTGACAAAAATGTTAACGTATAACGTTTTGGGGGGTAGGGGCGTCTCTGAGAAAGGAACCTCAAATTATGTATACTACTGCGGCGTCGAAGACGCTTGCGTAAACAGCATCGACGACGAATCATTTGAGCAGTTTATTTTGCCATCTGGAGTTCTTCATCGGAAGGAATCGCTCCAACGAGCTATGAAACAGATTGCAGTAAAATACGAAGGAGACAACGATGATTTATTCGTTAACTGTTTTATTATTTCGTCTGTTGCATCTCACATCACACAAAAAATAAAAAAAGAAGAAAAAAAGTGGCATCCAACACCAAAAGAATTTCTCGATGATGTATCACAATCTTGTGTTGAGTTTGGCCATGGCGGTCTTTGGAACACAAAATATAATTCCTCTGACATGATTTAAGTTGATAACGTAGTAGCTTATCCTGGACTAGGTGAGTGTCATCGTTATTTTCAACGATTCAGGCACCCAACACACGAGTTGCAATAAGCGGGCCACTACCAAATATCGATCGTACCGGATTTGCTGAGATTGAATCATTCGAGTTTCAGCGAGTATTCATCCTGTTATACTCTGTTAGAGTCGCCACGGATTCTTTTTATATTAGTCGCTGTAAAATGGATCTCCTTGAGCCATTTATTTATAAGGACACTGCGGAAACTCGTCGGGTTTGTGGGGAAGAAAACACGAACAAATACGTAAATATTCAGAGTCGGCTGACGTTAGAACACAAGATATTTATTATCGCAACGATAATTTATCACGGATTTCACCTTTACTGTCAGTAAACGATCCAATCACGAGATATTGCACGGTCAGTCTGAATGGTCCAGGTGGTTCTGATAAAACAACATGTGCGGTAGAATTATTTAAAAACTCCGACATGATTGTGTTGAAGCCAACTCACCGGCTTGCCAGAGAGATGAGACAACGTGGTGTCAGTGCATACACGTATCATAGTTTCTTTAGATGGCGAGGTGATGCATGGACCCCAGAGCGAATGGGTGAGAAATATATCCCAAGAATAATTATCTGAGATAAGATTTGTATAGTATCCAAAGGTGTTTTAGAAATGTTTCTTGATTGGTTTTCAACAAAATCTACTGCAATTATCATGTGCGGCGATCATGGACAGCCTCCGCCGTTTACAGGTGAATCACCACACGAATGGTTGATCAACTATGTTAGCGACTATGAAGACGTTTTGTACGACCATCGATAACAGGATGAACAACTACGACAAGTGAAATCGTTAATCAGATTACAACCTGACAAAATCCAATGTGAAATACTGCATACCTTAATTTCAGAGACTCCAATGTCAGATTTGTGGAACTTATGGCGCCCTGATGATCTAATAGTTGTGTCCAGGAAAAACGTCCGTGATTCACTTCAGCGTGAATTATTTGAGCTTCACGAGGAAACATTTCCTGATCAGCTAGTTCCATTACATTATCGACCAATTTCATTATTTAACGCAGCCATCACACATGGAAGTCTTACAACCCATTCACGAGATCTCTTGTCCGCCTGAACTGTATTGAGGGATATTTCCTGCGTATACTGATATCCAAACAATCGCTCAGGAAGTGTTCGATTAAATCGTTCAACGATTGCCTGATCGCGATGAATTGCGGTGTGACCTCGTCTGATTTTTACGTTATGCTGTTTTATCAGCGATGTTACTGCACCAAGAAATTCTTTGCCAGGATCAACCTTTATCAACCGTGGCCCTCGCAGACCACCACGTTCGTTCAAACGCAGATGCAACTTCAGTTGCTGTCTTTGTTGATAGTGGCTCTGCTTCTTTATATCTACTTGCAACGTCAACGACAGTCAACGCGTATTTGTATGTGCGCGATTGACGTCTACAAGTTTTAATAGTATCATGTGGTAAAAACAAAATATCTGCCTGATGAACTTCGTTGGGAGTGCTGACATCAAGATATGCATACTGAATATTTTTAGGTGGTGGTAGATAAATTTGCCATATTGCTGTCGTGCTAACCAATCTGCAGCAACAGAACGTGCGACGCCTGCTGCATCAGCAAGTTTACTAATTGTTGTAGATCTGGATTTTTATACTCGACATCATGAACGTTGCACGCTTGATCAATCGCATTAATTGGATACTCTTCAGATCTTGGTTGATCTTTCTCGTCAAGTCGGATATCAGGTCGGGTTCCAGGACCACAATAATTATATCCAGGAAGATGCTTTTTGCCAGGATACTTAGCCCATGGAGCCCCTGGTGATTTTCCCAGTGAAGCAGTGATATTTCCGCTTGTTGCATGAGAGATAAATTTGTGTTTTTTGTACCACATTTCACACACTTGCCTGTAAGTGCACACTTTATTCCTCGTCGTTATCGTTTTTAATACACTGGTCCGACCGATGGTGGGGGTGGGTGCTCTGCATCGAACACAATATAAATCCATAAAATTATTATATATTCCTACAACATGAATGTCATTGATTTCTCACCGACACGAAAGCAAGAGCCAATCAAGCATCATCCAGCGCTACCAAATTCTATCAGAGCAATTATCATAAGTCCATCCGGGTCTGGTAAGGCGCAATTGTTGCTTAACCTGATAATAAGATGGCTCAAGTTGGATACGTTGTATTTAGTGGCATCATCTGCAGATGATCAGCGATGCTACGACGTGCTTAAAGATTGCAATGAAAATGCAAAGTTGTTGGACGAGAACGGTAACGATATTATTGATTTGATCACCGACATCAACGATGCGCCGTTGGTAGATGATCTCAACGGGGGAATCAACAATCTCGTAGTATACGATGATGTGATGCCAGAGAAACAGTCAAATCCAGCTCGGATATTTTACCGAGGCAGACACAAAAACACCGGTATTATGTATGTTACTCAGCGATATGCTCAAATACCTAAAGTGATTTGAGATAACTGCAATCTTCTGGTTGTCTTTAATGGTGTTGATATGCACACGCTAAGAAACATCCACCAGACTTGGTGTTCAGGGGATATGGATATGATTAAGTTTAAAAACTTATTCTCAAAAGCGCAAGCTCTTCCTCATGGATTTATCACGATAAATTTACATTATCATCGGTCGCGATATCGCATAGGTCTCGATAAAATTTTTGGTTGAGAGACCAGTCGCCTGACCGCGTCGTTACAGCAGCAGGGAGGGTAACGACCAACAGTGAATGTCCGGTGGCGTTAAACGAGGACGCATAAAAGTTTGACACATAAACGTCAAAATGAAAATAACAGAAATGCGCTAACCCTGTAGAGGCCTTGGTTTAGTGCAACCCGGTTAGAAGTCTAGGTTTAGAATTATTGACGCTTGTGTTTTCATTTTTGTAGGAAGTTTTATTTTAAAAACGGACTGCTCTAAATAGTGGTCTGTTCACCCTCCCTGCTGCTTTTACATCCTGGACAAGACATTTTGCTGTTGGAAGTGCAGCCACTATACTTGAACACAACTTAGTGCATACCATCAAGCCTCTATTTGTTCTAGGAGCCTTACCTTCAAGTCCACTGCTTCCTGTAGCTTTCCCACATTTAAAGGCTCAACAGTAGTCATTCTTCTTGGTTGACAATCAGTGGTACTTACTGGTCTTAAATTGACTTCGTGTTCGCCCATTTGGGCATGTACGAAGTGTTAATTCTAGCACAGCTAATTTATTGTACGGGAGGGAATTTGAGCCACACTCCCACACGCGTTTATGTGTGCACATTTCTTCGAGGCAAAGGAGGCAATGGGGTGGGGTCAGAAAGCTGCACCGACGTCATTCTAAGGCACGCCCTAATCCAAAGATTTTGTCCCCTAGTAGTCCGAAACTTTTAGATGTCGTCTTTGCCGCAGTTTTGAAGAAATTTGAATATCATGCTTATGTTAGTAGAGAATGAGAGAATTTTTTTTTTATGCATTAACCATCTTTTTGGGTTATTTTGGTTATTTCCAATGTTAAATCTAAATTTGTTCCGCCTTGTGCTGGGGGCCTCATGGTATAGGGTTTTAACAACCTTATGGTTCTTGCTTTATGGAGTTAAGCTAGCTAGTCTAATTTATTATTGGTTGTTGTTGTTGTTGTTGTAGGGTTTAACGCCATATTTCAGCACAAGAGACCGCTCCGGTGGCCTAGTGGTTAGAGCGTCCGCCCCGGATGAGGGAGGTCGTGGGTTCGAACCCCGGCCGAGTCATACCAAAGGCTTCTAACAATGGTACTAACAGCTGCCTCGGTAGGCGCTCAGCGTTAAGAGGTTAGTGTTAGGACTGGTCGGCCTGGTGTTAGGATAATGTGACTGGGTGGGACATTATGCTACATGTCTGCGGCATGATGCCCCAGTGCTAGACATCACTTTAAACTACCACACTGCAGACATCGTAGCGATATGACTGAAAAATTGTTAAAGCTACGTTAAAAATCTAAATCACACACACACACACACACACACTCAGCACAAGATAGGCTATACATGGCGGCCAGTGTAAATGGTGGAGGAAGAACCCGGGAAAACACCGGAAAGAACCACCGACCCACGAGAAGCTACTGGCAAGCTTTCTCACGTACCAACATTGGCCGAGCCCAAGACTCGAACCCACGCAGACACAGGTGAGACGGCAGTGATCCGTAACGGTGAGCGCTTTAGACCACTTGGCCACTCGGGACCCCCCAATTTATTATTGGTTGTCTTTGCCGCTTTTCGCAGCTGGGCCTGATGGTCTTGGGTTATATACCAACTTACAGATCTAACTTGACGGGACAGTTATTATAGTACATGGAATATTTATTATTATTGATAAATCAATCGTTGCCACATTGAGTGGCTGAATCTGATGGTTTTGGATGCAGCCATGTTATAAACCTGTAAAGTTAGCAGGGGAAAAAGATGTTCTGGTCAAAATAAGTTTTTAACTTAGGCAATTTTATTTGTTTTTTTTTATAGATCTCAGACATAAATGAAAGCGGTTGGTAATTGTATTAGGTTGTTTTTTTTCCTTGTTGTAATTGTAGTCCATACTTATTGTTATTTGGTAATTTATGTGTTTTTAAATGATATAGCATCTTACCCCTTGGGCTACTTTAACGGGAGCAGTGAGTCCTTTCTCAACCGAGGTCAAGTAATATACGGCACGGTGACGTCAAGCCCTAATAATCTGACATTTGTACCCTTCCTCAGCTAATCGGCCTGCCCTACTCTTCGCTTAGGCCAGGGTTTTTAATTTAGCCCTATATTTTGAAGGTATGGAATTTCTATTGGTAATGTTAATGAATTTTAGTCAAATTATTTGGTTTGTTTTGGCTAAATGCAACTTAATTTGTCGGTGTTTGTGTTGGATGAAAAAAATTATTAAAATGTTCCCTTTTTCCATATACCAGAATGTAGCTCAGGACAGTATTTAATAGCGAATCGATATTTATATTTCCCGACCTCATACATTCTGGGTATGTAAGTGGGGCACCTATTTCATTTGCATTGCATGGAATTTGTCTTTGTAGGTTGTAGCGTGGACAGTCATTAAAGACATGTTGGAGGTTTTCTGGGATCGGGCAGTATGGACAGCTTGTGCTCCATATGATGTAGCTTGTGAGAAATATATAAAAACTACTAGCCAACAATGTTGTCACAGTTTGTAGTATATTAATCACTTTCATGCACTGGGAATTTGCTAACTTGGAGGACTTAATATTTAGCTGGTAAGTTTGTGTATTGAGTACAGCTTACGTCCTTTAGGACTGCTATTAAATTTGTGTCTTATTATAAGATATATTTCCTGGATGCTATAGTTAGTTGGACGGGACTAAGCTCTTCAAGTCTATGTTTCTCTTCTCCATCTGCTCTTTCATTTCCAGGGATATCTATATGGGAAGAAATCCACATTAATTCCACTCCACAATTATTGGATTCTAGGTTTATAAGAGAGAGAGAGAGAGAGAGAGAGAGAGAGAGAGAGAGAGAGAGAGAGAGAGAGAGAGAGAGTTTGCCTCTTTTAGAAGGTTTTCTCTCTTAGTGGAAGCAGGAGGTCGCGGGTTCGATCCCCGGCCGAGTCGTACCAAAGACTTATAAAAATGGTACTAGCGGCTGCCTCGCTTGGCGCTCAGCATTAAGAGGTTATTGTGGGTCTGGTGTCATGATAATATTACTGGGTGGGACATAATGCTGCATGTCTGCGGCATGATTCCCCAGTGCTAGACATCACCATGAACTGTCACACTGCAGACATTGTAGCAATATGATATGACTGAATAATTGTAAAAGCTACATTAAAAAATCCAAATAAAACACACACACACACACACACACACACACACACACACACAGTTAGTGGAATTACCAGACTGCAGGGAGCGCAATACACTGAGGAAATCGTTGATAATGACTGCTTTTTATACGTTTGTGGATAGTATCCATTTTAAGGGTTCATTAATTGCCCTGAATTCCACATTATAAATGGAACAGCCACCAGGGAGTCTTGCCCCCAGAGTTGTATCTCTTCCGGAAACACCACTTCTGCTACTGCAGTTCTGTTTGGATCAGTCGTCTTTGAGCCATCTGTATAGATTTTTGTATATCCTTTATACCTCCCGTCTATTTCTAAGTGAACCTTTTGTTCGTAGTTCCGTGGTTGTTCCTGCTTGGTCCCGTATGTGAGTGCATTTAAATTTATTTTAGGGGATTTGAATATCCATGGGGCTGGATCAGGGAATTCTGACTGGTCTGCCTGGATATTTACGATTCCTAAGCCTTGGAATAGCTCATGGATTTTCATCCCATGGTGTGTTCAAAACCAATTTACGGCTGAAGTGTTTGCTGCATCTCTGAATTAAAGACCTAGTAGGGTGCGACATATCATAAAAATATATCCTGGTCACAAACCAAAGATAGAGTTACTTTCTTCTAGTTGTAGTTGGTTTTCTATTACTAATATGTGTAGCTCTTTCCTGTATGTGATTTTTAGTGCACCGGTGAATATACACAGAATTTTATACTGGATACTGTCCAATTTCTTTAATAGAGCTGGATTTACTGAGGCATAAGCTTGGCATCCATAGTCTGTTTTCGATCTAATTAAAGTTCGATATAGAGTAAGAAGGGTGTCTTGATCCGCTTCCGCAATCAGTTCCTTTCAGGTTCTTTAGAAGATTTAGATCCTGGTTACATCATCTAGTCAGCTCTGTTACATGATTTTTCCCTGTAAGGTGCTAATAAGAAAGAAAGCCCAAGAATTTGGCTACATTTTCAGAAGTTATTTTTGTATTGTTTTAATGTAGTGTTGGATATTTCCTATTTGTTATACTTTTTGGAGAGAATATTGTTTCACCAGGAGAAATATTAAAACCCCATTTATCGGACCAACGACAAATCCTATCCAGACCTGATTAAAGCTCGCCCACGACGGATTCACTGCAATGGTTGCCAGCGTCCCAGATTCCGCTGTCATCGGCTAACTGTGAGAGGTCTGTTCGTGATTGGTCCACCGACTGTTCTGGGTCGTTTATCTTAATATTAAACAAAGTGGGATTCAGGACACTTCCAAAGGGGTTACCATTTTCCCAATGGAATGTGTCTGAAAATTGATCATCCACTCTTGTTACGATTTTTCGACCGGTCAGAAAGCTGGATATACATTTGTTATACGGCCTGTTAATCCATAGTGGTTTAATTTCGCAGTTAGGCCCTAAGTCCCTACTAGTTCACAGGCTTTTGCAAGATGGAGGAAAATCGCAATTAGATTACGGTCATATTTACTCTTAGCACTGAATGTCAGTTTAAT
>JAECUM010047509.1:0-24005 GCA_016617855.1 Megalonaias nervosa
TATATTCAAAATATGGTAGTATTAAATGCGGAAAAGAATACACACAGAAGGATATATTTTGTCGGCATTGAGGTATTTGGTGTCAACGGACTACCATAAAAGCCCCGTTTAGCTCTTGTAAACTTGAGAGAAATATAAGGAAGTTATACAATATTTTGAAACTGCTTTGACAGGCAACGAAATCATTGTTTTATTGAACACCCATAATACCTTTTCTGTTTTTTCCTCTGCTTGTACGGACGGGAATGATTATTAAGTCCTTAAATGAATTTCTCAAGGTCAGGATGAATGTTACAAGAATAGGTCGAAGACCCTTATAAAAACAAAAAAATATTTATTAGCATAAAATATAGCAATAAAAACAGACATACTCCATTACGATTAAACTCCTAGCTTCAACGAGATTCAGCGCATCAAATTTATATTTGGTGCTATATCTACTCTGACAAAGCATAATATTCCGCCAGTGCAATACGAGGACGTATGGTTAATCCAGGAGATATTCCGGATCATCTTACAAAGCACAACAACATTTCAAACACAGTTGATAGAAAGAAAGAGGAACGGATACGATTATTACATAGATTGTGTTAAGGAGACATTATGCTGATAACACATCACGTTATGTACATATACTGGTAAACTGAATTATATATAGTCCAATGTGGTATGGAGCAAGGACGAAGAACACGAATTGAGGTAATTGCGTTCATAATGCTAAAACTCTCACGTGTATCAGTAAGCAGGGTAATTAAGTGAGTAAAGACATACCCATCTAAGTACTTTGATAGAACTAAAGTCGATGATCCTATTTGGGTTGATATTAACACGTGGCATATAATTTGTTTGGACTTACTCTCATTTCATGGATCTTAACGTTCTTTTTAGCGCATCTAAAACAATCTGATTGACGTTTCATACATATCATTTAAAAATTATAGATTTTGATTAGACATTTGATGCTGATGATGTCAGGACAGCATGCTTATACAAATTCAATGATTTCTTTAAGATTTGACAGCTGGACTTGTTTAGATATACAAATTATCGTATCTGAGCACGATTCGTGAAAGAAAGGCTCATCAGTACAAAATATTGGTATCTGAAATGAAAAGAATTTTCTTGGCGCAATTTATAAGCGCTCAGGATGAGTGTATTTGGTGAAATACTATGCCAATAGTTTGGCAAGATTCCTATACTCTTTGATGCACGAGTTGATTAGAGTATGGGAATTGTCTCACGATGGTCATTTTTGCACGAATCAAGACTTTAATATGATTGGTCTTGCCTATGACTTCTAGATGCAATGACAGTCACCAGAATGACCAATACTGAGAACTGTTTCGATTTACGATTCATACAATATTTCTATTTTTAACTGACCTTATGTTTAACTGGAAATTTACTTGCCCTCTGTTTCTTTGAATAATGTTTCTAGATTGAAATTTTATTTTAACACATTTTTAAATTGAATTGACGTTCACTGAATATCGTCTATGGATTCGTAAGATATAATTGTGAAATTCTTAACTCTGCGTAAGATATAATTGTGAAATTCTTAACTCTGCGGAGCAATTTAGCAATCTTTTTCATAATGATAGTCAAGCTTTTTCAAGTCTGCTTTGTAAATGGAAAATACGACATAAATTGTGCTAATTTGCTTTGGAACCTCTTATACAAAATCAAACCACAGATCACTCTCAATTTCGGAGCATACAATCTAGCTTCGTGACCTCCAGCCGACAGTTTGTAATCAAAGCTTAATCCCTCTTGTTAACCAACAAATTAAAATGGATAATGGCTTTGTCATCCCAGATAATCTTCACTGCTAAGTTGCAAATTCATTAATCGCTTTTGATGTATACGTATTTTTCTACATTTAAATTGTATTTGCATACGCTTGGTTGTTTTGTTATTTTTGTTTTGAATGACAGTGATTCTTCTCTCACATTGTTTGAGAACTCTTTATAGCTAGAAGATTGCCGCCGAATTTTCACCAATTCAAATATTGTTGACAAGATAAAATGGCACCTGAGTGATTTATTAAGACGGCAGGATGACTTCGAGATTTCGTGTCGGAACTACTTTGAATTGTAAAGAATAGCGAGTGGTCTTTTTATACCGGCTAGAGATTGATATGCTCAAGCGCAGTTGGTATATGACCTAAACTGGCAACCTTGGGTAAATTAAACAATATTAGTATTGACCCTATGCTAAGCACTAAAAGCAAAACTATTATTGGATTTGAACTCGCCAAGAATTCCTGTTGTTCGGCACGTTATGATTATTGACGTTGGCAAAATGGTGTCTACAATCAGAAACGTAACAATGTAAAACAATACTAATATGATCTTAATTAGTAATTAATTGGAAATTATTTCTTATGATGGCGATGTTCAAACAGCCAGGTTGATACCATGGCAGTACATGAACGCGACGTTCAAACAACCAGGTTGATACCATGGCAGTACATGAATGCGATGTTCAAACAGCCAGGTTGATACCATGGCAGTGCATGTACAGTAAATGTAAATGTATTTGAACATTTTCACAACACTTTTTAATGCTTGGTAATTAGATAAACATATAAATTGGAAGCAAGAAACGTACAGTAATAAAGGATCTCTTTTGTATGGATGGATGAATGGATGGATGCAGGTATGGATGCAAGGATTAATGGATGGCTGCAGGGATGCATTCATGCATGCATGTATATACTGAGGTCTAAAAGCACGTCACCATAGCCCTGGCTATATAATGTTAATTAAAAATTGCTCTTCGTATATCTAAAGGTAACAATTACAGCAACAACAACATAAAATCAAGCAGCAGCATTGCTATTCATATGTCTGACCATAAGTTGTGGATTTTTCAGATATATACTAGTCTAAAATTGACACATGAATCCGTGGAATGCGTTTGGATTCCTTGCTCAAACTTGTTGGGAGAATTACACACGCTAACGAGGCATCCTTTATTCTGTCGCATCATTCAGATGATATGAGTTTAATTCTTCAGGGACTTATACCAAACACTATTAGGTGTATGTTCCATAGAGCAGACACAGATTCTGTATCTTTATTCAAACTCATTGTTATCTACGTTATATCACATGCATCTGCCATTATAATTGACACGCTTCACATATCGTCATTCACATATCGTCATTCACATAACTCTTCCTTTTTTGACTTGAATCAGTGCACATTTGTTGCAAGTCCAAATCTATTGATGGAACAAATATGTTTAAGAGTGATTTGCTTCAAATGTATTATGATAAAAATACTTGGAATAATTTCTTTCCCCCAAAAATAAACGCTATTACGATGCGACTAGACCAATGTAGAATCTGTCGAACGTGAACTAAATTCCTCACATGTATGTAAAACACAGTGCTTTTCATTACCTAATTGTTATAAATGAAACGTTAAGAAATGTGTCTACAACTAAATTGTTGTTAGTTTCATGGAGAATATATGCTATACAAGGACGATATGTAGTGCCCACTTCATATGATTCACTGAGCTACAGAAATATGTTCTGAGACAAAGGTTCTCTTGATGTTCAACTTGTTGATTGAATCTGCTTGGATCTAGACTTTATAAATCGAATGATAATTTTATGCTTGGAATAAAGTGCCCCACTGCAATGCATCAGTGATACCATATATTCCTTCACTGTAGCCTGTTGTGAATGCAAGTGTTGACATCACGACGTGTTGTAAATACATTTGAAAACTTTCTTTATTATGCTGTACAAGTAGTATACCGAAGAAATGCATCTCTAAATCGACATCATAAACGAAAAGTCAGATAGTGTTTATCTACTTCGGATGCAAGATCTCCAATACGTGTCTGGGGATGCCATAATGTTTTGCATGCATTGTGTCTATCTGTGTGTGGGCAGCATTTCTCTTCTTCTCCGTAGAGTCGATGAAAACATTGATGACCAAACGAAAAAAAACAAAAACGAAAACCGCTATGTTGCAGATTTCTATTTTAAAACACTGCAATAATTTTGATGTTTTCGCTTTTTTCCCATTTTTTGCAATACTCGACGAAATTTGTCACAGGGCTGCAAAATTAACCAAATTCCTTGCGTACAGTAAATATATGAATAAATTGGAATTGGCTTGAGAGATAAACATAGACTAACAGCATATTCTTCTGCACGTGGTATGGATAGCTCTTGCATTCCACAGTTCAATAAATAATACAATAGACTATTGGCATACGATCGACTTTTGTGTTAAGAGAAGACTGCACTTTTAATGACAGTGGTGTTAATAAAGTCGCAAGTGCTGTGAGGTAAACTGCATAGATACATAGTGCTCTTAGGAATGCCAAAATATTATTCGTTCCAGTAATGGGGCTAGGTAGATATTCTGCTGCAGTTATCCCTGTAAAATGATCATAAATCATTACTTAATGATCGCTTACACTTCAGTTTAGAATGTTTAGTAAATATTCAAAAGAATTTGTCCATTAATATCGTTAGAATAAAGTGAACTGATTGCCTGAGGATGGATATATATATATATATATATATATATATATATATATATATATATATATATATATATATATATATATATACGGTTTCTCAACGGTCCGGGTAAACAAGCTCTTCGTTAGGGGCAAAAACAACTTACATATATGAAGAAAAAAAAACATTTAATACAAAAATCTACGAAAATATCTGCACTCCTACATAGAATCATCTTATAACAAGAGATATAATAATACAAACATGTGCAAAAATAATAGACGAGCGGGTTCTTGTGTCTATTACAAAGCGAGTCAGTTTGTGTCTTTGAACCAGAAGACAACATACCGCATGTTCTACAGCACGCGTTATGATTAGCTTTGACATTTTATCATTTAATAATTAGTAAGACACGGTAAATAGTATGTAATTAATTTTCACAATTAGTGAAAACAGAACATGTGAAATATTTCATAGTTTGAATTAATAGGAATATAAGTATTATTCTGATCTAAGTAAGAAGCCTTTCTTAAATTTTAATTACATACATTTTCAACATTGGGTTAGTAGAAACTCAAATGAATAATCAGTCCTGAAGGTCATTAAACTCCAAGCTTGAGTGTGAGATGGAGCTTTTAATATTAGCCAATTAAAGATGCTGTTAGAAAAGCAATACACTTTTTGATTGGCTGACACAAAATCTTATATCAGTTTTAAGCTCATATGTTTTATTATTTCAGGATTAACAGTTTTTGTGTGATTTTATAACATTTTCCTAAATGTTGAAATATTTGTCCAGCAGAAAGAGATTTCAATACAGTTGGATGTATAGAAAGTCTTAAGGGGTGATATGGTTCATGTGACGGTAAACACAAACGCGCATGTGCATCAATACACGGACAGGCGAAACGACAATTTCTGTTAATGTTTTCTTCAAAATAAAATTGATACTCCCGCTGTTTTTTATGTTGTTGTTATTGTTCACGATAATAAGGATGATGATAATTATCTTTTCCTGTGACATTATTATCTGATTCTTTGCCATTCAAGCCTAACGTATTTTGTTTTAAAAACATATTCAAAGACACACAAAGTTTGGGTCTGAATAACACAATACACTTTGACTTTTCTAAGGCTGATGTCGTGAGTACATTATTGTGTTGCAGGATGTAAAAGAGCCAACCCAATCCAAAGTCTGTGATTTTAGTCGGGTTCTGCAACTTTTTTATTTAAGTAAAAATTATGTCTGTATTTGATGGGGAACATAACTAAATTGAAAACAAATATGCTCTAAGGGAAATTCACTTTATCTTCAAGAGAGAAATTATGATCAGCGCTTCAGTACTTATGACTGCAGTTATAAAATTAGTTATAACACAGCTTGAATGTGTTGTAGTAGTTAATTATTTATAATACAGCGTGAATGTGTTGTTGTAGTCAATTATTTATAATATAGTTCGAATAAGTTGTATTAGCTAATTATTTATAAAACAGCTTGAATGTGTTGTAGTAGTTAATTATTTAAAATATAGCTTGAATCAGTTGTAGCAGTTTCGACTTGTGCAATTTAGGCAGTTGTTAGTCTTTAATATTTCGGAAAGAGGCATAGGTTCATTTGCAATCGGGAAATTAAAGATTCATTGACAAAGTTATGTATTGTAATGAGATTATGTAGATGCTCTAAATTGTCTGGTGCAACATAACCAGTAACGTTACTTTAGTGCATGGAAATTGGCCATTCGTACCCTGAACAGACCCAAATTGTCGACTCTCAAGTCTGACTGGTCTGCAAATTATTGTAACTTATGAAATAACACATCAAGTCTGACTGGTCTGCAAATTATTGCAACTTGTGAAATAACACATCAAGTCTGACTGGTCTGCAAATTATTGTAACTTGTGCAATAACACCTCAAGTCTGACTGGTCTGCAAATTATTGTAACTTGTGAAATAACACCGCAAGTCTGACTGTACAAGAAGTTTTTAAAGAACTTAAAAATACCATCTAGTCTGACTGCGCCAGTAAATTAAATTTTTAATGTACTTTTAGTGTCGTCGTAGCGATATAGGAGTGTGTTAGTATGAATGTAGTATACATTGTAGTGCGCTAGAACCTTTATATTCTATATTTTAATGTTGTCCGATCACCATACTAGTATGTTAGTATGAACATTGCGCACAATTATTAAAATGTGTGATACTTGTCAATAAGCGAACCACACAATAGAAGTAACGTAATGTGCAATTGTTTCTTCTTATATTGTTCTAATCGCGAAAACAAGATATGTAATTCATGCAAAAGCCGATAATTTAGCAGCCAAATCATATTAAGGAATTCGAGGAGAAACATTCTGAGCCAAGACAGTTATTAATAGTTTATAATAATCTTATCAATACGTATTCAGATATATAATATTAGTGTATTGTGCTCGAAAATATACTTGGAAAACTCTTTCAACAATTAATTCCTCTCAACAGACTTGTCAAGTATACATAAAATGTGACTGCAGAGAGAGAGAGAGAGAGAGAGAGAGAGAGATTAGTTCGTTGAGAAAGAAAGATACCGATATATTTGGTCTTAAATAGGCCAAAGAGGTGATGACCTGTACTAACAAGGACCAACTATCACTAATTTTCTCGATGATAGCCCATAGACAAAAAATAGTATATCAGCAAGCACGCGTTCGCCTCTTGACTTCCTCATTAAGGAGCTTGTTCTGACTGACATGTTCAAAAGCGTCTAAATATTTAGATACTGCAGATAACACGTGCCAACACAGCTGTTCCTCGCGGCAATTCCGTCAGCTTTAATTATCCCATAAACTGGAGGAATCTCAACAGATAAGTGTTTTGTATTTGTGAAGGCTTCTGTGTGATCGAAGTGCTGTGTAGTTTTTTTTTTTTTAAGTTCGAAGTCAGAGAGCTTAATCCTTGTGTACATAAATAATTCTGACTAAAACAGCTCAAACGTCATTGGCAAAAGAAACGAAAAAGGTTTTTTGACGCTATACAACTGGCTTGTGGAACTAGGTCAACGCTTTGCTAAACGAACAGGCTCTGTTTACCAATCTTTGATCAAACTAGTGTATTGCTTGCATGGGAATAATTTTAAAGACCGCAGAATTTGATAAGATCTAGCTAAAATTCTCTTTCTTATACAGAAATGCATTTCTTATTTGCTTTTGTAGCACTGGTGTCTTTTTATTAGTACATACTGGAATTATTTGCAGCATCATCGTGTAGAGATCAAGAGACGGACTTGACATTTCATTTAATATAAAAATTGCCTTTAATTCGCTACCCACATTAATGCTATTTAATGTTGAAATGATTAGATGTAATCAACCGTGTCACTGGGCTACAAAAATTAAATACATATTTTTTCGCTCGGCTTTGGGTATGTCTAGCTAAATCAAGATTTTGGAGACGAAATACAATTTTTTTCTCACTATTTTTTGCAAAGAGTTAAGGATACGGCATTCCCAAACTGGGAAAGTCGTACTAGCAATTCACATAAATTTCTGTATTAAAACATGCATAAAACTGAATTATAATAGGAAAAATACCTATCATGTGCATTATCATATATTTTTAGGAAGTTACTTGCTAAATTTAGGTGCTCAGCGTGTATGCTGAACATAGAGACAGGTAGACATAGTAGTCTTGAGAGAAATAATAGGTACTGTGAATTTTGCAGGTAAATAATGTTTGTTTGGTAGAAGATGAATTCCATTTTCTTTGTATTTGTCCAGATTGTGACCATTTTTAAGAAAGAAATATTTTAATGACGTTTATTATGTCTATCCTTCGGTAGAAAAATTTGTATCCCTCTTGAGTCATAGTAATATATTAATTATAAGAAATCTTTCTTACTACATCAATTCGGCTTTTCGTCTTAGACAATCTTTGACAACTCATACAAATGGTGAATGATATACTTATTGCTAGTAAAACCTTTATAATATTTTGCACCGATTAGTTATAAGAAATTATGTATGTTGAACACCACATTTATTTACTATTCACCATGGCACAACTATATTTACTTGTATTATATTTTGTAATACAGGAAAGTGGTGTAAATTACTAAATAAATTATTATTATTATTATTATTATTATTATTATTATTATTATTATTATCATTGCCTTATTTTGCTTTTACCTTTGAATTTATCTGCAAAATAATGCAACTGCTTGAAGCAAATAACATGAAACTGCAAAAGAATTGAATTACATTTAACACTGACAAGCCAAGGAAAAACTTGGCTAACGGAATGAGTGCATATTAAAGGCACTGTGTTTCATGATTATCTTAATAACAATAGCATATCGATCATACACAGAGTCTAAAAGCGTTTGGATATTTATCTCTATATAATGGTGGTACTTTCTATGAGACTGTAGTTAGGTAACATAATTATCAACAGCTATGAAAGATCTGGTCTAATGTTGATGTTTATTCATCTATAGTTAATATTGGTATCATGGCAAAACATTCTGGGCGGAGAGACTATTGGGGAGAACAGGTAATTAATAATATCAGCCTCAAGAGAAGATGGAAAAATAATGCAATGCTTGAGATAGCATACACTATTGTTCGCTGGGCAGAATCTTCAGACTTGATAAACATGCCATAGATAATTTTCTTTTGGGGGGATGGCAATGGGGAGGGAGTCGGTAACTAGGGACATTATTTCAGCAAACTATTACGCTTATTCCATGATAGGTGATAAATAGTCGGTGCACTTCCGAGTCGGACAGAGTCCTAATAAGTGATACAAAAGTATGCATTCAATAAACACGTCTTCACTGTCTACTTGGTTATGATCGAAGAACCACGGAAGGTGCATTAATGACCTAATGAATTGGATTAGACCATTGTCATAATGTCCCCCTTCTAGGGTGTCAGTGACTCAATCTGGCATCAATCTATTTGTTTAGATACAAAACTGTATAACCAATCAAAATGTGCCCTACCTTTAACACGAATCATTTTGTTTTAAAGTGTTTGTAGATACAAACATAACGTTATTGTAATGTCTTTGTACCCATGTAAGAGAACATTAACAAAAAACTTAAAACAGTGCCGAACCAGTCATACTTGAGCATTTAACAAGCAACAAATACTGGTGCAGCTTAAAATTTATTTTTACACACATGAATAATTGTGTTGTACATGTGCCTGTGTTTTGCACACATGCCTCTGACATGGTCTGCCTACTGTAGCAAAAGTCCACTCTCGCACTTCATAGCTTGTACATTAATAGAGATATATTGATTAGATCTGTGCAGATCAGTGTGTAAACCAGTCTCAACGGTGATTCATTCAAGATATATCGGGATAGAAGCGATCAATACTAGACATCCATTTTGGATTAGCCCGATAAACGGTCAATTGTAAATGATTATTCATCACAACTATACGGGACATATTACATTCAAATTGTATGCAGAAGAAAATTTAAGTTATTTATCATATCGTATATGTTAAGAATTGAACATACTGACGCATAGATTTTTAATCGTTGTCACAATACCCTGAATTATGCGATGTCTTATATTTGCCATCTGTTTTTATCATTCGTAATTTCTTACCGTTGTAGTTAATGTCTCATAAATTAGTTAACAGAAATGGACATATATGTATAGCAAACTCGGGTTGATACAGAACAGGGGAGAATGTTTAGGAAGTTGTTTGCATAACATAAAAGAGATGATTTTTAAAAAAAATATTGTTCACGAACTAAAGATTACCTTTTTTTTTGTCCAGTTGTCATTGTTTTGAGCCATGATTACTGGAATATCAGCTCATAATTAGCAACTTTTTAAAATGAACTAATAACCACAACAGACAAACGTGTTCTGTGTATGAATTATATAATGATTTACGTCATACATGCAAATTACTTTATTCACTGTGTTCATTTTTTCAGAGCATCGACAACAAATATATTTCTTATTATTGCTGTCGTTCCGTATTAATACCAACAATATTTATTTCCTTTTCTGTGTTCATCCACCACACGTTCAAATAAAATCAAAATGTACTTGAGCATCCTAAATACACCATGACTTGAAACATGGAAGCGACAACGTCTGAAGCAAGAGATAATGTTTACAATTTTCGACTGGATAATGTGCATTTGTTTACAATTTTCGACGGGATGAAAGTGAGGTCAACGCCAGCTGTGTTATAACATGGCATACAAGTGAATATTAATGTTTCATTTGCTGATTTATTTCAAACCTCAAAATAGATCTACTGCAATGCTTTTTGAAATGATTTATATTCACAAATTTCATTTAATGGTAATAAAATTGAAGTAAGCAACTAGAGCTTTGAATGTACGATGATCAAAACAGCGCATTACTAAGGTGGAAAAAAATTACGTATTTGGAAAATACACAAATTTGTGTGCTAATTAATTTTACAGTTCCACTTTAACATCTCGCAAAGTTTAAGTGGTCAGTGTTTTCTATTCATGTGTGAGAATGGTCAGATTTAACCTTACGCAGAAATTATCCAGACGTTTGAATGGACTGAATAAACGTTTTAAATTGTTGAAAATAATTTAACTGTTGTAAACGTGTATCATGAAGGCTTGTCGATTAGACCACACTACTATTTATGAAGCGTAAATCATTCTCTACTTGTTTTAATAACGTTTTAATGAACGATAACGAACATCATTGCGATGTCCTTGATACGATCCCGTAGGTCCAAGTTGTTACATATAAATAAGTGACATGAGAGAACAAATTAAATGGGACAAAAGTAAAATAATATACAACAAATTGACAAAATGGTCAACCGAACATACTAACTACGCATTACACGGGTAAGAGATTAAGAAGTCCATGTTTGTAGGGTTCAAGTTAGTCACATGGATGCACGCAGATATGCAAGCATATTAAAAGTACAACGAAACATTCAGGTACATTTTGACAGTGATAAATGTTTTCTCAAAAATATTCTTTAAGGCTGAAAAATTTTTTAAAAAAAAAATCACGTAGACGATACTTTAGAGAAATCGTTAAAGAGCGAAAGAATGAAAATGAATAGATTGATGAAGGTTAAGAGTTTTATGATCAAAAGTATCGGACTTTCTCGACAAAGAAAACATTGAATACTTTTCTGTTTACTCATACAAGAAATGCATATGTAGTAGATGGGTTAAACATAATTCTAAAGACCACTATGTGTGAGTATTTCACTCAGAAAGAAGCCAGATAGTGGATTGACGTTTTGCCAAATATACTTGAGGGATAGGACAACATTCCTCACAAATCAATATACTTCGCTCCGAAATAAGCAAAAACTAAAAAGAAAGAAAGCATATCTTTTGGAACATTTAGATGGCTTAAATTTACAATTGGTGAAACAATTAGGATATCAGATTAAAAACAGTTCTTAAAAAAGATGATGTTCCTGACATTGCAAAAGAACTGTTTAAAATCAGGCTAGGCAGTTTAGGTGATACAGTCATTTACAAAGTGGCACACGTAAAGTTAATGGCATGTTTTACTAACAAGAGTTTCTCAGCATGCCAAACAAGATGGCATTTGTGTGATTGGGTTGTATGTGGACAAAGCTTTGTCTTTTAAGATCAGTTATTGTAACTACACCGGCAGGTTTTTTTCTTTTCTGGAACAACCTTCCTGGCTAATGTTATCCCCATACCACCAAAATATATGACCGTGTTAGCCTCCGATCATATCTGAACTTTTTATATTTGCTTTACGAGAGGAAGTGTAGTCTTTTAGCCAGTCAGTAATCATGTACTATGTCGACAAAGCTAAAGGACAAATTTGTATCTAGGAGAAAATTGCGCGGTAAAAGTTTGGTTTTGCAAAGCATTTATTGACTAACAATTTTGTTAGATCTATGTTCATTTGCTATCAGTTAATCAGTTGTCAACTAGCCGAAAGAAACTGGAATTATGAGTTCTACAACTTCTTATATATATATATATATTTTTGATATTATTGCCATCTTAAATCTCAGTAGTTTGGTCATAGCCATAGTGTAGGTTCTGGAAAGAGCAGAGTTTAGTGTCGCATGATAAATTGTGTTGATGTTTTCAATATAGTTGACATTTGTATGCTGTATGTAGGATTATGATATTTATTACCCCAAAAAGTTTAAACATTTATCATTCGGTACACCTTGCCTAAGCATGATTTTCCGGTTGCTTCTACAGTTTCAAAATTGTGTAAACAATATATGAAAAGTTTTATTGAAAGTCTGTGATGTTTTTTATTTCAAAGTTACATTATTGAATCTTATCTATTTTCCTATCTCCTTTAATGTCAATTGACCCTCTTAGGATGTCGTGCAGATTCCAGTTGTCTTATCACCTTTTACATTGTGTGAATGTTTTTAAAGGCACTCACCATCACCACCACCACCACCACAACACAACAACCTAGACAGCGGATTGTGTCATAATAATAAAAAACAAAGATGTTTCAAAAACAAAATCGGTGGGATTTGCTTAATGTGCTTGTTTCTTTTTAGACAAAATAAATAAACTCTAGCGTTCTTGACTATATCCTGTGATAGACAAAAGGTCAGACGGTCAAACTGAAATGCACTGAATCTTAGCTATCCCTTTAACATGGTCATTGCTGGATCTAGCTGTTCAGGAAGAAACCGAATTTGATCGAACACAAACAACTTTTGTTGATCATCCTTCACGATGCATCGTATGCCGTTACAACGGGAGTCAGTCGTCTTACCCGACACGTAAAGAAAGTCAAAGAACACATATTTCGTTTGTAGAAGATATTCATTGCGAAAAGGACGGGATCGTGTCTGACCGTAGTCAAACGCATATCGTTATATTCCATGATCTATTGCGCGATAATAAAGAAGCAATTCAACTTTGGCTACATGACAAGAACATCATCGCAACGCATGCATTATTTGCATTTCTCAAAATTATATTACCAAACAGCAAAACATGTCGTACCATCAGTCTCAATGCCCATTGTATGGTTGTCTTCAAATTTTCTAGAGATAAATTTCAAAACAAAGTGTCGCACAACAGTTTAGAACACCATGATGAATTCATGCATATGACAATCCTACACGTTTGCCACACACTACTTTACTAATCGATATGTCCCACTAAACACTGGCTATTTGAGATTTCGTACGGATTTGTTACATGATTTGAGTCACGAGGATGGTCCAGTATTTACACGTCACCTTCCTCCTTTATCGCTATATAAAAAAACAACAAGCAATAAAAACCCTTGATGCTTGATATTTTCTACATTTGACTTATTCGAATCTTGTCCTCAGTAAGTTAAAATAACAAATACGGTCATACAATGATGATGTCAACGACAGGTACTAATTCATTGTAGGCTGAGAGAAATCTTTCGAAATGACATGAAGGATGATATCAAGTTGTGTGATACTAATGCCTATCCAAAAGGAAGCATATTTAATATCCCAGAAATATATAAGACTTATCGGAACTTTTCAAGTATGAGCTAAACAGTGGTCCAATTACAGAGCTTTGTAAATTAAGGCCATAACATTCTTGATTCATGACTCACAGAGACAAAAATATCGTTTGCAAATAAAACCAAATGCATAATTAAAATCGATGTAACTTGAGGATTGTTCAAAGATTCTTTATTAAATAACAAGGAGTGCAAGAAGTGCAATAAAAAGGGCAAGAAAAAATGAAAGAAGTGCAAGAAAACGAACTTACTCAGGACATACAATCACAAGATGCATAACGTCAAAAAGAAAACAAATATATCATTTATATGAATGAACGACGTTTGTTTCTTCGTGGACAATATAAATGCCTTACATTACTAGCATGTTAATAAGTTGTAATTATGCTTTCTGCAAGATCGCACGCGCAATATACGTAATGTCTGCGATATGACCCAGATAATATTCAAATATCATTAATTTTTTAATCTTGATCTATACAAGCTTATCTGAAACGTCTCGTCGTACACCAGATATATTTTGGCACATTATCAAAATACACTTTAAATTCCTTCTGGAAGCCTAATGATCGTGAAAGTTGTGTTGGCCATAATGTCGATTATTCTCTCACTAGTAATTAAAACATAAAAGAAAACTATTATATTTCCGTCACTAACTAATTTCGAAGTGATCGTATCCTACAGGAGGTTCATGTCTTCCAGACAATAGTTTTGGTTTCAACCTTCTGTTAACTTAAAGACTTTTGCAGGTATATCAGAAATGTAAAAGTATGGCCTTTAACGTGTCAAAAGCATCCTGACATTTTTCAGTCCAAAGAAACTTGCTTCTCTTGCTCAATAAATTTTTTGTCAGGGGTTCAGCAATTATGGAAAAATTGGAATAAAATTTCCTATAGTATCTAGTCATACACAAAAATCACATCAGTTGCTTTTTACTGACAGGCACAGGGAATTCAGAGATAGCATTGACCTTAGCATCTATAGGTTTAACTTGTCCATGTCCCACGATATATCCTAGAAAAGTTACACAAGCACGGCAGAACTAACTTTTGGATAAATTGATTGTCAAACTTGCATCAGCGAGTCTGTCAAGGAATTTCCGAACTGTTGCTAAATGTTCTTTCCAGGTGTCGTTGCAGATGTTGACATCATCGATGTAAGCATCACAATTATCTAGACCAGAGGTAATCATATTCATTAAACGTTGAAAAGTACTTGGCGAACCTTTCATCACAAACAGCATTACTTTATGTTGATAAAGTCTATCTGGAGTCACGAATGCCGAAATTTCCTTTGCTCCTTCCGTCGGTGGAATTTGCCAAAATCCTTTCAGAAGGTCAAATTTGGTGACGTACTTGGCATTTCCAATTTTATCAATGCAGTCATCGATTCTTGGTAACGGAAATGAATCTGTTTTAGTCACACTGTTCTCTTTTGTATAATCCGTGCACATGCGGAAAGTTTTATCTGGTTTCGGAACAAGTATACATGCAAATACTGAATTTCTTTTTTCAAGTATTCCTGTTTGAGATGGTTCATCCTGTATGGGTGATGTTTCACGGGTTTGGAATTTACAATTTCAACGTCATGGTAAATATTGATTGTTCTTGTAGGAACATCTGGAAAAAGTGCTCATATTCAAGTAATAACTTTTTAAATTCATTCCTCTCTTGTTGTTGCAAATGTGAAAGGTTTTGGTCCAGATTATTCATCATTTCTGAATTGCGAAGATTTGTCGCTCCAAAATCAATAGTGTCCGATTGCATTCCCTCACTTAAATCCTCACTGAGTGGGACAGGTACAACTAAATTAATTGCATGATTAACCTGGCTATCTCTCTCAATATATTCCTTTAACATGTTAATGTGGCAAAATTGTGTTTGTTTTCGCCTCCCAGGAATAATTTAAATCATTTATGTTCCTTTCAACTGTGTAGGAACCATAACAATTGGCCAGAAGAGGATTTTGTGGTATGGGCAAGAGAGTCAGAACTCCATCACCAGGCTGAAAACTCATTTCTTTTGTATTTTTATCATACCTTAATTTCATTTTTGATTGAGTAGAGTGTAGATTAGCTCTTGCAACCTCATAAGCCTTTGACAACTTGCACTTAAAATTGGAAACATAATCGAGAAGATTGATTTCAGAATCTTCATTAGAAAGAAGTTTCTCTTTCAACAACTTCAATGGTCCACACACAGTATGTCCAAAAACTAGTTCATATGACCGAATCATATTTCTAAAAGTTTGATGAAATCTTTCTATAGCCCCTTGGCTCTCAGGGTGATAGGCAGAAGATTTAAATTGTTGGATACCTAATTCGTGCATAACTTGCTGCATAAAATTTGACCCTTGATCAGATTGGACAGATTTGGGAAGGCCAAATTGAGTAAAAATATTTTACCAAAGCTTTTACTATTGTTGTAAATTTAATATTCCTCAAAGGAATTGCCTCTTTGAATCTTTTTGACACACACATAATGGTCAACAAGTATTGGTTACTTGACTTGGTCTTAGGTAAGGGACCAACACAATCTACCATAATTCTGCAAAATGGTTCGTCAAATACAGGAATAGGTTGCAGATGAGCCTTAGGTATCTTCTGATTGGGTTTTCCTAACTTTTGACAAGTATGACAATATCTGCAGTATTTACAAACATCACCATTAATTTTTGGCCAAAATAAGTGATTCAAGATCTTGTGATAAGTCTTATTAATTCCAAAATCACCAACCAAAATAGTTTCATGGGCCAGACTAAGAATGTCCTGTCTGTACGATTTTGGAACGACAACTTGATAGTTCACTGACCACTCGTCACCAGCAGGTACCTCGGGAGGTCTCCATTTTCTCATAAGAATCCCATTTTTAATGAAATAACAAACATGTACTTCTGTGGCTTCAGTTTCACTAATGGCCCTCTGAAACAAATAGGAGATCTCAGGATCTTTTTCCTGTTCGACGACAAGTGATTGTCGTTGGTCACCCTGATTAGAATAAAGAGAATGAGTAGTTAAAAGAGAATCACTGTGATCAATACCACCTGATTGATCCAAATTAGGAGTGAAAGTGATCTCATCAAAAGCCTGACCAATACATGTGTTAGCTAGAGGAATACTTTCCTGATCAATATCATTCTCAAGAGCTTTCTTTGCCATAGCTCTAGTAACTGCACAAGCTAGGTATAAATCAGGGAATTCTTCTTCAATAGGATCAACTTTCCGATCCAAAGAAGGCTTGTCAGTTACAAGTGGATTAACCACAACCTTATCTCCAGCTAGGTCATTGCCTAATAACAAATGAATGCCCTCAACTGGTAAAGAAGACACTGTTCCGACGGTCACGGGTCCGGAGACTAAGTCTGATGACAAAGTTACAGAATGGACTGGAACATTAACAAAGCCGCACTTTACTCCTGAATAAGGAGACTCTCATTAGAAGAAGACTTCTCAGAAAAATGCAAAGTACCCGATAGTAAAAGACTCTGAGAAGCTCCTGTGTCCCGAATCACCCAAGAGTGATATAGAACCCTTCGATATGAATGGTTCATAATTCTCCATAATAAAATCAGACTGGGCTGTATTAGACCCAACAAATGTATTGCTTTCAATATATGACCATGACCTTGACCTCTTAGAAATAAGAGCATTTGGAATGGGTCTGTCTTGATTCTGATGCTTATTTTTCAATTTGTAGCAATCAGAAATAACGTGTCCTTTCTTCTTGCAATAGGTTCACGTAGGAAGAGATAAGGTCTTAATATCACTATGGACACAGTCCTTGAACTCTTCAAGTAATATAAGTTATCTGAGATTTTCATAATCTTGATCAACTTTCTCGGCTAAGCACCATTTATCCAATAACGGCTCTTTTTCTCTTGCAAATTCGACATGAGTTTGTCCAGCTTCTTTTTTTGTAGTTCCTGAATTTTTGTCGATAAGCCTTAGGGACTCACTCATAACCCTTTAAGATGCATTCCTTAGCCAGATCATAGTCAGCACTTTGCTGTAGTGACAGTGAATTGTAAATGTCACTAGAGTTACCAGTAAATACACATTGTAATAACAGAGTCCAATGCTTCCTTCACCATTTCAAATTTTCAGCAATATTTTCAAACTGAGGAAAATATTTTTCTACTTCTTTTTCTCGAAAAGGGGGCGCTAAACTAATATTCTTAGTAACATCAAAACTTGAATTTGTATGTAAAGTGGGAATGTGTTTTTCACTTGCCAGCTCTAATTCTTTTAACCTAAATTGACATTCCCTTTATTCCCTCTCTGTTTGCATTATTATTTGCATCTGTCTGTCTGTCTGTCTGTCTCTCTCTCTCATCTTTCTCCAATTGTAACTGCATTTGTTTCTCTCTCTCCTCCTTATCTAACTGCATTTGTTTCTCTTCTTTCTGTAACTGCATTTGTTTCTCCTATTTTTCCAGTTGCATTTGCATTTTTTTTCCTCTTTCTGAAGTTCAAGCTTTTTAAACTCCAATTCCATCCTGTATTTTATTTTTAATTCCTTATTTTTATATCAGAGTCTGATACAGACTTACTGATCAAAGCCAAAGCACTTTTATCCAAAACATTCTTTTCCACCAAATACTGGACCAAAATGTTTTTATATCTTGCTTCGTTAAGGAAGCTTTTGCCTCAGAAAGATCATATTTTCTGGCAAGCTGAAGCAATTCGTCTTTTCTCAAAAAGTCTAACTATTCCTGGGTAGGATTTGAAAGAAAGATCTTCACTTTTGATGATATTGTAAAAAAAAAAATTTTGATTTCACTAAAGATTTTTAGAATGAAAAATAATGATTGGGATTTAAAAGATTCAGAGACTAGGGGAATTTAAATTTCAAAAAAAGTTTCCTGAAATATATTAGCCAAAATTCATATATCCCGGCCGAGCCCCAATTTTCTGTTACGAGTCTATGCTCTTAAAATAAGTAACAGAGAAGAGTGAAGACAACAAGCTATGTAAAATTTAACAAATAATTTATTTTCCTGGAAGAAAAAGTGAAAAATTAAGAAAAAAGAACTTACGGTTTTACGAATGAAATCCAAAAACAATCCAAGAATTAAAAAATAGAAGTCCTAGTATTAAAAAGTCCTGAATGAAACAGAGTTCGAATCCCGATGAAATCCAAAATGGAAGGCGATGACGTCTGTTGTAACCTTCAAAGTGTAAACGTGTCAACAGTTTCTTGTTGAATCATAGAAAATATTATTCCAGTTTTGACTTCCGTATAAATTCCAGTGAATGTCTTTGTCCAAGAATAATATCAGAGCATTTATGTATTTCCAGGGAATAGAATCACTTGAATTCAAAAATTTGAAGAAAAAAATTCAACTCAGACTGGTCACAACATAATAACAACTTAACGTGTCATTTGTCTGGAGCCTGACTAACAAACTTCTATCAAAAACAACAGTTATACGCTAATTAAGACGCAAAAGAGATTCCCGGATGAGGGTCAACAGTTGATTGCTCTGAAAAAAATAGAAGTTTGTGACAATAGATACATGCCACCCATCACGTAATTCAGGTATGACCTTGACTTAATGATTCCTACTCTGAGAAAATAAAAATAAAAAATAAAAAAGTTGTTTTCCAAAACTATCACTGATTTTGAAACGAGGTCAACAACTAGATACAGTGTTTCTATTATTAGTTGCTTATCAATGAAATTAAAAAAAGATAACAGGTCAAACAGAACTGAACTGAAATTCTGGACAATGTCAAATCCAGTAAACAAAGTTACATTACAATAACATGTAATGCAATTAAAAAATTTAAAACTAACAAACAAACAATTAAATTAAATATACATAACTATCTATCTATCTATCTATATCTATTTCTATCTATATCTATATATAACATAATCCAATAGAAATTTGCACACACAGTTATACACATACATTATAGTATACAAGTTGAACAAAATTGTGCGTAAGCTAGATTTTATATTCGAATTACAAACTGCTGCAAAGCATTTATTGTGTGTAATTGGAATTCAGCATTACGCGACGAAGCATAATTAAGTGCATAACTGCTAACCAATTTCTGAGGCGTAATCTCAGGCTCAGGTATATCCAAGAACACTTTTCTTTCTTCAAGACAATGTTAATACTATGAGATCTGTGTATTATTTTATAAAGTTTAATTTTAAAATTTTTACATGCAAATCAATGGGTAAAATTGACTAGGTACAATGCGAAAATCACAGAACAATATACATTTTTGGACCAGTTTAATGTTCTCCTTACACTCCGTTTGGATTTATTGATTTCTCGTTTGATTTAATGCGAAAGTTTTTTTCTCTAAATCGGTTTTGCATGTCGCTATAGTCTCCAGACAGTAGAATAGGTAGCTTTGAAATAATTTTGTTTTTACATCCTTATGCATGTGTTATTTCCTTGCTTGCTTTAATTGCATAGAGTTTTGGCTTTCAAACTGCATCAGATGAAGAAGATACAAGAAGATCCTAATAATGTATAATTGTATTTTAATTTTATGGTATAGACATACAATTCCTCGAATCCTAACAATGTAGAATTGTTGTGTTTTATGATTGAGACACACAGTTCCTCGAATTCTTACAGAGTAGAATTGTATTTTATGATATAGACATATGATTCCTTCAATCCAGTTTAGAACTGTATTTTATGTTTGTTTTCAATTCCTTTGTGTATCTGATCTCTGCAATATTTATTTTTTTCTGACTGCATTTTTATCTCTTTGTACTCTTTAAAGATCGAACTAAACTTCTCGTGGATGATTTCATTTTCAATAATTGCTTTGCTTATCATGGCATCGATACTAGCCGTCTTACTGATGGCATATGTTACGATTTCATCATATTAAAACTTTATTGCAAATAAATATTTCCTTAATGGCTTTTGCAACAATAGCTGCATCATGTTTTGTATTAACACAAGCAAAACAAAAAGATCAACTAACTATGCCAGTAACTATTCCAGCCAAACTCAATGCTGTAGAGAAACCTGTACCGGATGAAATTGTTTATATGCCTGCCTCAACTAGACTGAAAACGTTGGATGCTGCTTTGTATGTCTTTGTGATATATCTATAGTGTTCAATCTCTCTGAATAAATTAGTTTTAATGCTAACAATGCTAGAATCTAAAATTATGAATATTTATATCTATAGGTAGTGTAGGCATCGATATCTATGGCTGTGTAGGCATAGGCAGTGTAGGCACTCGTATCTATAACAGTGTAATCACTGACATCTATGACAGTATATGTATATCTAAAGGCGGTGTAGGCATGGACATTTTTAGACAGTGTAGGCATTGATATTTATAAGCATTATAGGATATAAGGGTGTTGCTCAAAAGAAGCACCTTGCCAGATTGTTAGTGTACCGTAGACACACTTCAGGTGACGGACGCTTGGTACTTTTCACTCATTTATATAACGATAAACAATTCCGACATCTTTTATACTTTCTATAAGGTTTAGGTTGTGCTGTTGTACATATCACATTACCAGAAATCCTGTGGTCAGTAAGTACTCGTTTTCTGTGCCATGAAAGGGTAAAGTCAATGTTGCGTATCCTAGGACACAGAAGGTGCATTCAGTCTTCTTTTCATACGTGTATGCCAGCTATTTATTGCGTAAAAATTTTGTCAGGTCACGTACTGTAGGTATTCAACTGTGAACTGGCTAAAATAAACTGGACTTATTAGTTTTAGAATTTGTTCAAAATAAATGCTTGACGCTATGACAATTCTAATCCTCAATAGCTTTTCAAAAATATTTTGTATGTCACCGTAAGGATAAAGTTTCAGGTTTTCCATGATCTTGTGTTGATAAAGTTTCTCGTTTCAATCGACATTTGTACGCAGCTGTACTATTTATAACTCTAAACATTTAAACATTTGAGCTATTTTTGGAATGTATGTTTGATTTTACACTTGTGGTTACAATGTTTGTTAAAAGTCAATGTGCTATAAGTTGCCCATTGGAAACCACGTGAAAATGAATATTTAATTTTGAAATTTTTCCAGTATCTGTATTTGATGATTGACATATTGACATCTGAACCATAAATGCTGTGTGTTAAGCAAAGTTAATAATATTTTTTTTGTTTCACTCTACACTTTGTCAGCGGACAATCTTATAAAAAAATCAGATCTCCAAAGTCCTAAGTAGAGATCTGATGGGAACCAATAAGAGGTATTGTTCTGCAGACCTTGTTGTTCAAATGTCAAATTTATAACTTTCAAATTTCGGAAAGTGACATACGTCATTTGGAACATACCGTTACTAACGGTAAATCTCCCTAACACAATTTTCACAGCTGTATCTGGTGGGATGCAAAATAACATATTAGAAATTTCAAAGGTCACCAGAACATGAACTTTCATCGATATTTGTCAGATCTCTACGTATGGCTGCAGAGATCTGATTTGAATCGGATTGGTCTGTGGTAAAGCCTATGTTGTTTGTTACCTGGACAAGTAGTGCACATGGTATTGGGTTAAGTCTAGACAAAGTCTTGTCATATTTTGTTATGTTGTATAGATTTTATGAAATTACAATGGCTTCCATTTCTGTAAATGGCACACAAGATGATTCTTTTTCTGAATAATTCCAAGGGGATTACAATTTACTACAGCCTACATCTAATATTGTTGACGTCGATTAAAAAAAATCAACAACCATGAACTGATTTTATGCTATGGACATAATATTTTTGTAGCGGCTTCAGACGCTAGCAGCAGGCTGTTCCTTTTTTATTATGTACGCTCTGCCTTTCTGAGTATAATAAAAGGATGAAAATATTTCCGATATTACCAGGATTGTCGTGTTCAATATATTGACGGCTTGCAAAATATATCAAAGCTCAGAATTAAGCCGCCGCCATCAATTTGCGGTCGATGGACAGCAGGGAAAAAAAATGACGGAGATTGATTAAATCCAATCTCTATAGCGCGTATTTTCTTACCATTATGGAAGAATCGGACTAATAACACAGTATATAAACCTCTTCCCATTCAGTCTTTATCCGCATTGATCACGGTAGGTGATTCTTTCTACATGCTAATTATAAGAAAATAAAAACACTGATGTGTCTGGATTTACTATAGAGAGATCATTGGTGAATTGCAGTCATATCAACTTTGCTCACCTCCAAGTCGTCTTACTCGAATATGGTATGACCATTCCAAATGCTGAATGTGCCCACTTTGATGAAGAAAATGATAATCAAAAGGCTGCATTTTCCCACTTTAATAAAGGTTTCGAAGTATGGAGTGAAATTTGTAACTCTAAATGTTAAGTAAAGTTTTATGATAGAAGGAAATGACTATAAATATTCCAGTCACACCAACAATGATTACGCATTGCTGGGATTCAGTATACTCCTATAGTTGTAACACTTTTAGATAGATATTATTACTTCGTATATCTTTCACGCAGTAGCAAGGATGGTAAGTTTAAAGCAGAGTTTGTGCTTATGAAGGATTTCTTCACTCTATGGGTAACTTGTATTCGCTTTAACTAGTTTTCAACTGATAGATTCACGCCAAGCGATCGTGCAATGAAGGTACAATCGACATAGCAGTTGGTGTGCCTTGAGCGGAGATGTCGAGAACATCAAATATTAGTATAGGTGTAAAGTTTATCTATTTTACTCTTACAATGCGTTAGTAACTGAGGCTGCATGGTCTAGGCGCAATACCTATAATTAAAGATCAAACGGCGTGCAGTTCGGTTCTTGCCAGAAGTTTTCTACATAAATTGAGACTACATGCCCCCCCCCCCTCCCCGGTCTCTCTTTCACTGTCTATCTATCGTCAGTTAGTTGTCAAGTATGAGATTATAATTGAGTTGAATGGCTTCAGTCAAGGAAGTATGACATCAAATCGGTAAATCGGTACTACATATATCAGTTGACATTACTTAAGTTTACGTGGCATGTGAAACAGCAGTAAACCTTAAATGTCTTGAGACGATTTCACTACGCCTATAGGTTGAATCACTTCCTGGACTCCTAGTCGTTCGTTTCGAACTAGGGTTAAA
>JAECUM010047511.1:0-15228 GCA_016617855.1 Megalonaias nervosa
ATATGTGAAATGTGAAATGTAGGTCCCAGTCCCTTCCTTTAGAAATAGGTTGGTACCTAACGCATTTAGTTAGATGATTCTAGCGTGAACAGACAATGAGAAATAAATGTAAGCCACAAAATCTAAGCAATGGTAGTGTAATATGGACCTTGGTCCATAATTATATTATTTTGAGATGAGGCATCCATTCATGAAGTTTCATCGTTGCACTAATAACAGTACATTGTTACAACACTTGAGCTAATGCAATGATTTAATCTAGAATATAGAACACACACACACACACACACACACACACACACACACACACACACACACACACACACACACACACACACAGAGAAATTGACGCCAGCTCGAACGCCAGGGGCAGAAGGGTAGCTTACCTCTAACTTGTAGAGATGAGCTAAATTAGTTTGCTCTGCAGATTCCTGTTAGTCAATCTTAATTTTAAATAGTTCAAGATGCTGTACACTTTACAACATAAATCATCAGAATAACAGGTCAAATGTAAGCTTTTCGCACAAAGGTGTCCTCAGCTAGATTTTCCAAGAAAGTAGAAGTGACATGTTCGATAAGAATTGCATGATTTTTTAACTTTAGATTATTAAATGTCATAAAAGAAGACAAGCCGCTAAGTTACTACAAACTAATCATAACGTGTAAAGAACTTTCATTTTTTCATGAGTTGGGGTGAATAACAACGATACTTCTAATCCAAGAAACGACCCTTTGAAAATGTTATATGCCAAGAGTTTTCACTACATGAAATTTTAAATAATGGTTTTAAAATTTAACTCTAACAGTAGCTAACAAACAGCGCTGTAATCAAATATTTAGTTGCTATGTAAAAAAGAACACCATACCTTATATGTATTCTTATACTTATTATCGTCTATGCACATAATATATATTCTTTGACTGAAAACATCTTTTTCATTCTGTCTCAGTGATCGTGACTTAGGTGGTTTTGATCGCAAAATCAAAGGGCATTGTCGTTATCTAAGTTGAAGCCATCCACAATGTTTGGATCAGTTTTGTAATTTTGAACTCAAGTTGCTGTACAAAATGATTTGTCCTCTTTCGGTCAGTGACCATGACCTATGATCATGAAGCCCCAAATCAATAATATTAATTACTTTCCCAATTGCTTGCCATTCATTTAGTTTGCTTGTGGTCGGTTATACAAAACTAATGTATTGGCATAAACTGATTTTGTATCATTACAGTCACAGCGATCTTGGTCTTAGATCTTTTGACTCCAAAAGCAGGACTTTACCCATAATAGGTGCAAACCATCCACATATTCTGGTAGCTGTAGATTATGGAAAACTGCATGATCGTGCGCAAAACCACCTTTATTCTTTCAGTCCGAGACCCCTTCAGCTTACAATTTTATATGGCGCTTCTTTACCCAGATTGTTAGCCATCCAAGGATTGGCAAGAGTACATGGTAAATAATGCGAACTATTGCATAGAAACCTTTTGCCTCTTTCAGTCTCAGTGATCTGCACCGTGGACCTTCTGAGAATGACATCGATATAGTCTTTTGTTTCCTAATATGAAATATAACGTGAAGATTTTCAGATGTGACTGTGTTTCAAAACCAGACACAAAACAAATAGTAAGGTAGGGAATATACCTGTCATACATCATTGAATATTTTCTGACTTTTTCTATAATCCTGAAGTTTGATGCCCTGAAATGCATTCATCTAATTCTACATCATTACCCTAACATTGACGTATTGAAGCCATCTATCTAAATGTATATATCAATCCTTCTATGTGTCTCAGGCTTTACCTTCTTTATTAATTTCTGAAATATTTACTATGACTGTATGGTCATAAACTAACAGAAAAAAACAAACACCAACAAGTTTTGTAAAACTTAACAAACAATTTAATTATGAATGTTAAAAACGAAAATGTGAGAGAAATGTTACAGTATTATGAAATGAAATCCAAAATAATTCCTGATGAACTTCTATGAAAGTCCAATGAAAAGTTCTGCATAAATTTCAAAACCGGAATTGTACCGGCCCATCAAGAATCTTGACGTTGTCAAGATCACGTCGTCCAGAACTCCTTTGAATAATTCACAACATTTCCAGACTAATAATATAGTCCAATAATGAGAACATTCTATTCATGTGACCTAGCCCAACCAATGATAGATTACTGAATTTTTCTAGAATTGTCTAAAACCCATCAGCCAATTAAAAATTAAGACAAACTCGTCATATTTAATTAATATTCAGTAAATGTATATTATATCTGTCTGTATGAAGTTTTCATAATTTGTAAACACAGCCTTTAATGTATTGGTCAGGTGGAAATCCTGATCATAGTAACTGAAATGTTTAGAATACACATTTTATTTCTTTCCTTTAGTAATCCTGACCTTTGCCATTTGAAGCATGAAATTTATAAAATTCGTCTTTACACAAAGTGTACGTTAGCCACAAAGTTAGACAGATGTATTGTTGTGCAAAAAAACATGTCTTTATTCTTTCAATCTTAGAGATTTTTGCATTTTCTTCTGCAAAATCGATATGGGTATTTTTAACAGAAAAGAGTGAAAGGAAAGAAGCGTTGTAAAACGTAACAGTTATATTTATTTCCCTAGAATGCAAAGTGAAAATGAGACAAAACAACTTACGGTATTGCGAATTAAATCCCAAAATATTCCAACAATTACAGACAAAAGTCCTAGTAATTTAAAGTCCTGAATAAAATTCATTAAAGTCCAGAAAAAAATCCCAAAACTGAAGTCGATGATTTGTCTGTGGTAGCTATTTAAGTGTTGATGTGTCAACAGTCTTTTGTTGAATCACAGAAATAGAATTCCAGGTTTGAATATACTATAAATTCCAGTGAATGTCTCTATCCAAGAATTTTATCGGAGCACATTTGTTTTTCCAGAGAAAATAATCACTTGAATTCAATAATTTGAACAAACAAAGAAGATTCCAGCTCAAAACTCCTGGTTACAACATATAATATAACTTAAAAGTGCTAGACGTTACAGCACGAACGACCAAGTCTTCACAATCACAAAATTATATAGTTCTCTACTTGACCTCAGTTCACAATTAGCATTTTCTAAACAAAAAAATACCTAATGGAAAATAACCTTTTAGAATGATCCTGATGTTTACAAAATCAAAACCATAACCTGTAAAATCATTTAAAAAAGTCCAAAGCCCAGACCCAAATAAACATATTTATTTCTTCTATTTATAAAGATCCTGATATTAAGCCCATACACATAGAGAATAATTTAGCTATGTATTACTTGTTGACAATGAATAAAGTAAAAAAGTCAATCAGATCAAGCAGAATGAACTCAGTTTTGGACAAGGTCAAGTCAATCATACAATGTTACCTTACAATAGCATATAATGAAATTTAAAAAATCTAATAATTAAATTAAATATACATAACACTATTTCATACACCATATACAAGCCATCCAAAAATGGAGACTTCAAAATATTATGCAGAATCCATTTGTTTCTTTCAGTCACTATGATTTGCGCCCGAAGTCAAAGAATTCCTCTCCACGTGTGAACCATTTACAAACCTTGGTAACTGTATATTGTAGAAAAATGGAGTCATCCTGCGGAACCATTTTTCTTCTTTCAGCCACAGATTCCTTGGTCATAAGACGATGGAGCTTAATGATGACAGACTTTTCTTACACCATTTACAAAGCATCCACAAAAATTTGCTAACTGTAGATGACGGACAACTGAAGTTATTTTGCTGAAACAGAATTGAAACAGACGCACAGTAGGAGGGACAATCTCATAACATATTACACTCTTCGTTATAGCAGGTGTATGTAAATGCTCCACAAACATAACCATGGAATAAAAATTATATTCACAATATAAAGACTGAAGTTTTCGAAAAGCAAATCATTTATTGGATTGTACCAAACATGTTAAAATACTTTATTTCTTCTTTTTCTTCGCTTCATGTGTGCATATATATTGTGGTTTTCAACGGCATCTCAACACAAAAGAAAATAAAGGCAAATGTCGACATGAAATTAAAAAAAATTGAAAGTCCAACACAAATCCTTTCAAATAAATGTAACAACTAGATGAAAAATATAGTCTCTATAACAGCATAGGTAACAATCTTAGATAATCCGATTTAAGCAATGTATTGCATTATATTTCCATTATTCAAACTACGGTTAAAACCTTATTTTAGAAATACATTTATCTCGTAGTCTTTCAAGGATGAATTAAATTATCAAATAACTTTCTTTTGAATTGTGTAAACAAACTGTTTAATGATATTTCTATTATAAAATCCAAATCACCTACGACTCTATAGACTTAATTTATCTTCATATTTACTCTTCTACGAGTTCATTGCTACATTGCAGGGACAAAATGAGTCCATCCAATGTTTCATCATCTCCTGTCATTTATTTAAATGCAATTTTCTTTAGCATTCTACCGTACCGCCCATATAACTATCATGACATTGTAAACTTTAGCTACATCATCAGGTAAAGAATCCCCATGTACTTGTTTATCTTCTTCAGGTCTATTCATGCATGTCATATTTAATATGAATTTTAAAGTTAATACAAATTTTTAAAATAATTTAAAGTTTTTGTTGTTTTCTGTTATATTTTGTTTCCTTCCATTCACATACCGTCAATCATGATTAACAGCAGTAATATTAAAGTTATAAGAATATGTTAACTTTTCTGGGTCTATATTAATTTTGCTAGCATTACGATCGTATTCGTCAGGTAAAGACATATTATTCTGCATTCAAATAATAGTCTTGTCAAAGAAAAAGAGACATGAAATATGTTGACTGATTTGGCTACTATCTTCAATTGCAGGAACTCCCACATAACGTTAGTTCCAATCAAGTTGATTCTGCTGGAAATTTGTATCGAACACTGTTCTGCATCTGTTGATAAATCATCAATGTCAAAGTAGTTTTTATTTATCAAATACATGTATATATAGCAACTTGCACGTGTAGTAGTCATTTGGAAAATTATAATACTTTTGGTTGACTGGCCAATATGTTCAGAGTAAGAAACATGTTCAAGGTCCTCGGTTTTCTTTCATCGAAGTTGCAGTCCGTTTTGGACTTAGTGTATATGCCATCCATCCTGCACTAAGACCAGTACTACACTAATTATAGCGACAAACTTACTTGATTATGGCCCGCGAATAAATGGGTATTTAAACAATTTAATATAGAATAATAATCAGTTTGCCCATGTAGTAGTTCCTTGATTTAAGTTTGGATTGAGGAAGGACCAACGTTTCATTGGCAAAGAATAACCTTGGATTGGTGTTCCGCCTATAGGTTATTACAATAACTGATTTCCTGTAATGTTATAACACCCGTCGCTCACTATCAAAGAACAGATTTCTCCTGCGTCAGCGCACTTGTGTGATTCTCTTGTGAAGTTTCAAGGGTTAAACTGTATTCACATTATAAGAAAAATCAAGAAATTTTACAAGTTTAATGGGTTAGTGCTAAAAATAAATATCACAGGTCTGAGACATAAAGATTGGTCCCAGACTATAGACCAGTGCAAGTTTTAGTGTGTGTGTGTGTGTGTGTGTGTGTGTGTGTGTGTGTGTGTGTGTGTGTGTGTGTGTGTGTGTGTGTGTGTGATACAGTTGTGATTGAATACAATTTTCCCATCAACAAAGCAGACGTTCACCATGCTGCCCTGCACCAACTTGTTTACAAATCGTGACACCTAATCGATGCTTTGGGAGTCAAAGTGAAGACAATAGATAATATTAAAGATATCAGAAGGTACCAGAATAACAGTAAAGTATGATACAATGAAAGATTAGATAGGTAAAAATGAAATATTGTAAAGCAATGAGTCAATATGTATCTCCAAAATTCAAATACATACAAATACAAACGAAGATCTTAATGCTAAATTGAAGAACGTTTCAAGAGACTTGTTTTATATTTCCTGAGACTAGACATCAAATGCAAGTTTTTTCAGCACCTGTCCACACCATGCTTCTGAAGCTACTAGTTATCACAAACAGTATTTTAATTAAAGCACCGTGTCGAGACAACCATCTATTTTGGAGCAATATTAATAACAAGATATTTAAATGGCCACTACGAAAGCTATATTGTATGTCAGATCAGCAACATTATATTTGGAGTAAACTAGGCATCATTAAATACTTTCATATAAAAAAGCATGCTGACATTGCTCTCTGGTAGAAGAAGTAACAGTAATAGTTACTTGATAGTTAACATGCTCGCCCTATTTGATGTCCATGGGTCACTATTTTCCTTTAGGACCAACTGAACCTTGAGATGAATGGGCTTACAAAATTTCCTGCTAATCATCTGTATTGTAGCAGAGAAACAACGACAGCAAATTTGCTCTTATGGATGCAGCAGGGCCGATGGTCATTGGATGCCAGACGAGAGGTCACTGCATATGATTTTCTGCTTTATAATCAGTATTGACACATTTCAAATGTTCCCTCTAAAATGAAATGTAACTTCAAAACCCCTCAAGAAATCAGAAATTTAATCCTGATTTAATTCTGATTTAATAATAACTCTCTGAAAGGGAACCAAACTCAAAATGGGAGAAATATTGGATTCCCTACTTAATACTTGTAGAATGGTGAATTGACCTTATCTGCGAGGTTTGGTTTATTATTTTCCTGACCTTTAATTAGTGCTCGTAACTTCTTCTAAGATTCGGTATATAGACGAACTCGATTTTCCCAACTTCTAATATTATCTTGTTCCCACCGGGGGCGAAATTGATCATTAACGAAGATTTTACCAGTACTCTCCTTTATGGTAACGTTTATCGCCAAACAACGCAAAGAACACACTTTTTGTTGCTTATAAAGTTTGTCCGTACTTCTATAAAGAAGTACACATGGACTGTGCCTAGGTCATGTAATGTAGCAATTAGTTTTCTTTTTTCCATGGATGTCTGCAGAAGATTAATTAGTAGTCTGATCCTTCAGATTATGCAATATGTAGGTTATTGGGTGGTAAAACTAATTTTAGTTGTACAATACTTATCTACTACTAATGCATTGTGTAACTTTTTCGGGTCTCATAACCCCCGTCGAAGCTTAATTATTTTCTCTTTCTATTAGTGTTGTATTGGAAGGTTCTATAACTGAAAAGAACATACCAGTACGTCTCCTGCGTCACAGCTAACAAGAGGAATTATGTGCTTATTTTACTTGGACCTTGAGCACTTGACATTAGGAGGTAATCTTTTCAATAGTAGTAAATAATACCTGCAACTAATGCATTACTGAATTTAATAGCTAGGATCGTGGCAGATCGATTGAGCACACGTGGTACAAAAAGCCTATTTTGGTAGGCGTATTAACTACTACTAGCTGGTAAAAGGTTGACTTCTTATTATGTCGCAAGTATAGGTACAAAAGGAAGCAAAAGGTATTTGCCAGGTTGGAAAGAAGGGAAACGGGCTACAAATTACTTGAACTGTAAACATCCCTTTTCCACATACAAGGCATGAAAGTTCTCTAAGGAAGCTTCACTCAGTGGCTCAAAACGCTTTTATTATAATGGCCTAACAATGCACGCGAGATCCATCCAGGTCATTTTATTGTTTGATATACACATCCCTGAAGCTTAAAATACTTAATGAGATCAGAAAGATTAGGGTCCGATCCAATGGCCGATCACCTGGACAACTTTGGAGTGTTAGAAAGAACTTTTTCATAGTCCTTAACACTGGATATAAACCATTCACTCTTCCAAAAGATACGGAAAAACCTCTGCAGCTGGACTTAATAATGTGGAAGGAGGCTGTTAGAATCAACGCGTTACTAACTGTACCGTTTGAATCGTGGGCCTTTAAAGTGTATAACCCCCTAGCCTAGAGGACGCAGGTGGCAACCTTGCACAAAATCGGATCTTCATTGCTTGAGACCAGTCAGGCATGAAGCGGATAAAATAATATGTAGGCTGCTGTAAAATAGACATACCTTGTTTCTACGACTGGTCCCTACTCTTTGGTAATCGCCTGGGCTCACTTTCCTACAGATCGAGTAAATCGCTGAACCACGACATTTACAGCCAGCGGCGAGTTCTACAAAGATGGGCTGAGCAGTGGATATCCTGAATTATTCGAACACCCGCTGAATCATTCTGAAAGGTTGGAAGTCATATTCGAACATACAATCTCACTTTAGGCTGAAGCTGTCCAATGCCAGGCCTATTGATCTGGGACTGTGGAGACATTATAATTGGGCTTGCAGTTTAGTCTCCCCCACTTTTCCAAAATCGATTCTCCAACTCACTGATACATATCCCATTTCCTGAGGACAACACGTACCTCTTAAAACTAACTATCCTCCCGGATATTCGGCTTTCCTGGAATATGGCGCACCCGTAGAGTGAGTTTCAAGACTTCCACTCAAAGCGAAGGGGCATAAGATTTTCCTTACAGCCTGAGGAATCCTGCTGACGTGACATGTTCTTTGAGGTGACCATGACACTATGAATCTTTGCGAGATTGACACAACCATGTTGGACTAGAAACACTGCCCACATTTTCAGCTTGTATATATTTATGGTCGGTTCATCCAGAAACCATGATTGCTCAAGAACTACGCAATCGGACTACAATTGAGAGCCTCAAGCCAAATATGACGTCTTGGTGTACAGAAAGGAGTGGGATTCATGTGTCTGAATTGTTATTTATCCACCAAAGTGAGTGGTGATGAGATCAGGATCCCTGGAGGATCAGGTCTGATAGCGGAATATTGTAAGTTGTACATTTTGCTGTGATCAGGAAAAGTCATCCCAGGGTACTCAAGTCCGCTGCCGAGATCACGGTTCCTTGGAACGAGAGATAAAGAGGAGGTGACATTGAAGTCTTGCGCTGGAGAGCCGTTATGAGGGACAGGATCTTTTCGGATACGTAAGGAGAATTGGATCTCTCGCTATGCATGAACAGTAATTCTTCCTGACATATATGACTTGCGGAATCGGCATGAGGTCCTACTTCTAAATGCTTAAGATATGACCGAGACGGGTCGTTGTGAACCAACAGAGGAATAGCTCCTTTACAAAGGACTCTCTCAGGACGTAGCTCATCAACCAGCATTCACAATATTGGAGACTGAGGATCAATATTGACCTCAAGCGGGCTGCGACTATTACCATCACATTGGTAAATGCTCTGGGGGTAAAGGCAAGTACGAACAGAAGAGCTCAAAATTGAAATACCTCTCGTCGAGACAAAACAGTACGTATTTTCTGTGTAGAGGGAAAATGGGGAGGTTAATATACGCAACATGAAGACCGCTGAAGACCACCTATTAGCATGAGAGCGTTTCTGGCCGACCCTGTGGTCTCTATCTTAAAGCGTTATTATATTTAAGGCAGAATGATTGGTTGTGTGTGTTTGTGCGAGAATAGCCCTTGGAATGTTCCACGTCACAAAGCTGTCAAGACGCAGGTAAAATCATCTCTACAGAGAGCGCTACAAACTTAGAAAATGATGCCAGAATATCTTTGCTACAGCCTCCAGAAATCGTTGAATCGACGATGGATTGAACGATTATTCTTTCAAGAGGCTGAAGGAGGCCGCGGCAAATAAATCGCATGCTTTCGTTAAGCCCCGAGGCTTCCATGGTTTAATCCTGATGGCAGGCCCAGGTCCAGAGGTTAATTCCCGTGCGGGCGGAAGCCGAGTACTAGGGGTCCAAAGCAGGATGCAAAATGAGGCAAAAGGAAGACTCATCTCCTTGAAAGTAGTTTCTCCGCAAGAGTTATGGATCAAACGTGAACATAGGGAATGGATAAAGCAGATCTGATCAACTTCCTAGTCGCCCAAGTACCAACCGATTTCCTATATCGATCGGGAATAAGTAGTAGGATAGAAAAAGGGAACGGTATGGGCTAGAGTCTTAACTCCAGATTGATAATATAAATCAATTTACCCTTTACTGGTGTTCGCAGCCGGGTTATTCGTAACCAAACAAAGACTGATCAAGAGAGTAAGATCTCACTGAGGAGCTGACATTAGATTTATTAGAACTCACCTTTTTCTACTCAGGAAGTCTCGAATTGCTGAATTGCTTGTCGCCTTGAACGTGACACTGACGTCGAGAAGGCATAGCTCCCTTCTAGTCAGATAAGGGCACGAGAAGCTCTCCCTCTTATTAATCCTCTCTTGGCATGGACCCAGAATTCATCCGTAATCGGCACCAACGACAGCGTTTCCATCATCACTATCCTTGAGTTTTACATTATTTCTGAACCACGAACGTCACAGAACATTCTTCCACCACATGGGAGTTATTCTTCCCGAAACAAAGAAAAGTGCCACGCCTCTACAGACCAGAGACAACACAATGGACAAACGGGGTCCAAGGGGTCTCATTGGGTCCATACTTTCCTACACATTGTGCGATATTGTACCCGAACAGAACAAAATAGTCTCAATAAGCAAAATCTCAAGGACCTAAAAAGTGTCGACAATATTTACCCCAGCACCTAAACAATGAAGGGAGATTCAATTTATTAAAATATCGATTGCTAAGCAAAGCACAACACCATCCCCTTATTTAAAGAATGAGCATAGATGTTACTAAGATATATCAAGGACTCAGGTGACTAAAACTCGAACAATACCAAAAAGTGGTTGGAATAATACAAATCGTGTTAAAATTGAAAACTATCGCTGACCGATAATATTTACATCGGCCAAGAAAAAAGAGGAGGCTGTTTTGTATGTGTTTCGCGATGCAGGAATCAGGGAGGGATTTTATTCTTTTCAGTTCTAAAACCTTTCAATATTAATTAGAGAAGGAAATAATTATCTTGGATGGGGAAATATGAATCCATGAAAAGGAAAGTAATGCAATAGTGAGGGGTATTATAATACCGTTAATAACGTGCTAATTTTAAATTTATTTCGAAACAACTACTCATTTTGTTATTATATATGAATCTTTCATCCTAAAGAATGAAATCAATTCATCATAAATAATCTTTCAAAGCTTTCAACTAAATAATAACTACTTTGAATAAAATATTTGTTTATTCTTGTACTTAATCCACTAAATACATAAACATTGTACAATGTTACAATAATGTTTTGCAACAAATCCCTATACATTTGGACCGATATCAGGGTAAATACGCTGTTGAAGTCAAATGTTTGCATTTTTAAACAGAATGGATTAAATCAAGGCCAATATATAAAGAATTCAGTTATAAACATTACCTGCGCTCATATTTCCGATTTGGGCCCTCAAGTGATGTATTTCTGACATGAGGTCAACTTGTTGCTGTGGCAAATCATGAATTTTTTCATTTAGTGCTTGAAGTTGCCCAAGGAAGAATTCTAGAGCTTTTCTTGCAAGGTCGTCCACCGGACGTGTAGACAGAGAATGAGACTATAGATGGTGAAATATCTGCGATTTTTATTAGCAGACAAACGCTGTTTACTGACAGTATGGAGGAAATTCAGTTCCAAGAAAACATTAGGTTTCCCCTGGAGGTTAACTTCCATGGATAATGTGCTCGTTATCTGGGAGGTCCTAGGAAAGAGTTCTTCTTTGCCTTCGTTACAGACTTTAAAGAGAGGATGCTAACCTACGAAGATCAACAGATGATGCTGAAAAGTGAAGACGAATACATAGCACGTCATCATTATTTCTATGTCGGTGTGTTGATTCGTAATAACATTTATGAACAAAATAAGGATTCGTTTGCATGAATCTTAGTGCCTCAAGAAAAATAATTTCAAAATAAATATGATTTTCAGGTAAACCTGTTTTAAAAAATGCTGCATCTGCTACTGAATACATTAGTATTCAGCGATTACGTCGTTTGGTGAATAAAATTGGCTATCATTATGCTATTCGCCGTTAAACATTATAAAATGCGTTCTGAAAGAGAACTGTATCTATTGACCAAGAAAAATATTAGTATTTGTTCTATTTAACATACGTAGAACGTTTTCGACTTGTACGAAGTTATTCTTTTTCCTTTGGTAGGACTGAGCGTCATACAAGGAGGGCCAGTCGCCGATTTACTTGACGGTGTCATTCAAAACTCTGTAGAAGTGATGCATTATCTCAATTTAAATCAGGACTGAAAAGAATTGGAATTATCAAGTAACTCACTTTAAGTAGTCTTCATCTCCATAGTGATGACTGTAGATATCTAGAGAAAATCTTGACACATAATATTAAAACATGTTACAAATGCACAGATTTACTGATTTCCTTCTGGTATTATTGATTGAAACGTACGGTTGTAGCAATTACTATTCCAGTTTATTTAAACAAGATTTTTTGGGGTTTCAGCTCATCACACACACAAAAAAAACAACAGATATCTTTTCCGGCCAAGTTCATCACCCGACCTGATGACCGTCAACCGTTTGTTACACCTATACAATTAGTTATAAACTGTCTTTGTTATAAATTAAATATTCCTTCTTTATTCATTTTAATATTTATAATTTCCTTCATTTGAAAGACAAATCCTGAACAAAAACTAATGGCAGTATAAATGACATAAATGAGATGTATATAATAAACCTCACAAGTTGATTTCAATATGAATTGTTTATGATTTTAATAGGAATTCGATGGTGCCAAATATTTAAAGTCAAAACAAGACTAATATGCGTATTAGCACGTATTAGCAGAAGTATATGGCTCTGATAATAGTCACACACCGTGAATAAATCTGTTAAGAACATTGAAACTACAAATGCCCAACAAGTTTATGCCAATAATTTAAAACATTGTTATGCTTGCTCTACATTTAGACGTATTAGTAAATAGGTCTTGACATTAATAATTACATTTGAAATATTGCATCATAGCAAAAGCATGTAAATATTACGTCATGTGCGAACATCACTACTTACGTTCCTATTTCTGTCTTTTCAGCTGGAAGACGAGGACAGGTCACAAAAGAGAGAATTCTCCAATTCGTAACAGGGGCATCCAAAGAACCACTTCTTGGATTCAGCATGAACCCAACCATCCAATTTGCCGAAGTGATGTTTCCATCCGTGAGCACATGTATTAATCAACTAATACTGCCTGTTGAAATTGTTGATTACGAATTATTTGATATGGCATTTCTTAATTACTTCTTTGGGCTTGAGTAGGAGAGTAGGATGATATATTTGTTATACTTCACTCACTGTATTGGGTTTGAGTAGGAGAGTAGGATGATATATGTTATGCTTCACTCACTGTATTGTATCAATAGGTAAGTCCTCGGTTACTTCTGTGATACAAGTTATGCCTTGGGTGTATGACGGCACAATAATTTACAAAAGAAAATCGTATATTTTTTCTGCTGGAAAGTTCTTGGCAAAATAAATCAACAAAGGAGACAAATAAACAACAATCTATTCAGACCACTTCAACTATTTCTTCGACACTATTTGTCTGTAGAATAAATAAAGTAGTTCCTTGCAGTTGGAACTTCTCAGTCAATCATTGTTTCCTAAATAACAGAGGTGGTCAGAATGGAAGTAGCTGCATACATTCAAAGTATGATCCGCAGGATTGATCACGAAGACAGGAATGTGTGTATAGTATATACACCAGCTTAGAATCTTTGGTATCGCTTCCGGTCCTGTGCAATACAATGGGACTAGGGGGTAATTCATACAATATATCTCGTGATCTTTTAACGCAATCCGTGCATAGTTGACAACTGCACAAGAATATCAAAAGCTGAACAGTTTTATGTAACGTAAGACGTGATAAAAAATGCATATTTTTTAGAGAAATGCATACTGGTTTTTCTTACTCAATCTTACATGTGCTTGCAATAAATGTATATAACAGGTAATTTATCTTCATAACGTTTATTGTGGCTAATTTTCTGGTATAGTTTAGTTTTGAAACCTGATGCAAGATGTAGGTGTACGGTTTGGTTAGCTCAGAGTTGTTTTTTTTTTGTTTTTGTTTTTTTCCTCGTCATTGTACTGCTGTGTCCGGTTTTGTATACAACCATTTTATGATACAATATATTTCTAAGCAACGTAAACAGTGATGGATAACAAGTTCATGAGTTCTGGTCAGGGAAGACATGTAAACTTTAGATGAAAGTAATTGCATAATTTGTGTACTTGTATATAAATATATTCAATTGCTGACTATTTCACATATTCCAAACTCATCGATCTATCATCTTAAAGTGCATTCAAAATCCTAAATTAAATGCTACCCCAAACGGATCTTACCTTACTATTACTAATTTTCCATTTAGTCAGTTCGAGGTAAATGAACCATACCTTAATTGATCTTATTGAAATAGATAATTTTTTAAAAAAAGAAATACGTCAAGGAAGTAGCACAAAATGTCATGAAGTTATTTTGTTATTAAAATGGATTTTTAAATAAATATTTACATGTGCGCGTGAATATAACCATTAAATATTGTCGATCAAAACCGAACGTTATAACCGCAAAACCAGTGCACATTTTTCAGAAAAAGATGCATTTGTACGATATCTTACGTTGCACGAAACTGTTCAACCTTCGAAATTCCTCTTCAATTGTCTTAATAATTTTACAACATCGCAAACTATATATTGCACCAGCTCAAATTTCTGTTTTCAGGTTCAGCACAACACCGAAAGTGAATAGGTCCATGTGCCGGTACATATATAGAAAAATGTGTTAATTCAACAGGAACTAAGAAATATAGTCATGAAATACACTAGATTTTTAATCAGAAGTTGATCAATGAATTATTTCAAAGTTGTATTTACCGGAACAAAGAGTGTCAATGTTCCTATTTTGCTCCGTAAGCTGAGGCGCTGACTGAAGTGGGTCACAAGGTCAATACACCAAGCTGCTTAGTCATGGCGCCATTTTCGAATTTGTTTATGACAGTTTCTTACAATTAAAGACATGCAGACATTGTTCGACTTAGGAACTTGCTGATTCCTTTGTCCGTCTAACTCCCTTGGCACAAATTTTCCTATACTTAGCAAATCTGAATAGAAGAACTTAGAAATTTTTACAGCTGCTATTGTCTATGTCACTTATAGATTATAAATTATATTCACAACAAAGTGTGTATGCAAGGATTCTATATATTACCTATGTGTTGACGGACAAATATGTTGACGATAGTAGTCCGCACGTGCAAATAATCCGGATCTTTATAATCAGCAATTTACTATCTCTGTCTCCCTCTCTGTCTG
>JAECUM010047512.1:0-18011 GCA_016617855.1 Megalonaias nervosa
TTTTTTTACCCTGTGATTTTATCAGGATCAGAAATGAATTATCCTGGCACAACGTCCGTAACAACGTCCGTGACTATGTCATTGATGACACTATTAGTTTCGTTGTCAACGTCACTATGGTCACTTTCACTATGATTAGAGTCACACTCGTCCTTATCTTTAGCCAGTAACTCTTCCGTCATCGACATAATATCACTCAGCTGTTTATACGAGCGTGTACAATTCTTTTTGTTTCGAATTCGTGAGATAATTCTGACCTAACCTTTTCGATTGAACGTGAAAGAGGAACAAATAATTTCACTTGCGTATCCGTGATTGCTGCCAGCGACTGTAACATTGCCTGTTGGATTAACTTTATGAATCTATAATTGGAGGGCAGCGTATATCTATTTTCTGACTTTCGAAATTGTAATGATTCAAAATCACTCATTATTTTTTCAGGATCAAGCTCATCAGATATTTTTTATACCGCTGTGTTGTAATTGCTTAATAGGAGCAATAATAGCATTACTATTTTCATGATTCATTATATAATAAATATTTATTTAAATAAAAATATATTTCTTATTAAAAATAAAAATATGTTTCTTAAAAAAATAAAATATTTTAGAAAATCTGACTGAATTCGTAATTTTGATGGGTATTTACCCGTCAAATTTAGAAAATCTGATCGAAGTCACAATTTTGTTACGTAACTTACCCATCAAATTTAGAGAATCTGACTGAATTCGCAATTTTGATGGGTATTTACCCGTCAAATATAGAAAATCTGACTGAATTTCATAAAAAAATAAAATTTTATTATAATAAAAATATTTCTAAATCAGATAAAGATAAATATATATTTTTGAATTAATATTTTATAAAAAATAAGAAATATTTTAGAAAATCTGACTGCATTCGCAATTTTGATGGGTATTTACCCGTCAAATTTAGAAAATCTGATCCAAGTCACAATTTTGTTAGGTAACTTACCCATCAAATTTAGAAAATCTGACTGAATTTCATAAAAAATAAAATTTTATTATAAAAAAAATATTTCTGAATCAGATAAAAATAAAAATATATTTCTGAATCAGATAAATATATATTTCTGAATCAGATAAATATAAAGATATATTTCTGAATCAGATAAAAATGAAAATATATTTCTGAATCAGATAAAATAAAAATATATTTTTGAATCAGATAAAAGCAAAAATATATTTTTGAATCAGATAAAAGTAAAAATATATATTGAATCAGATAAGAGTAAAAATATATTCTGAATCAGATAAAAGTGAAAATATATTCTGAATCAGATAAAAATAAAAATATATTCTGAATCAGATAAAAATAAAAATATATTCTGAATCAGATAAAAAATAAAAATATATTTCTGAATAAAAATAAACAACAGCAATGATGTTCGGTCTACCATTCCACTGGGGTTCCTTCTGCCGGTAAAGCCTTTACCAATAAGATCCTAAGAGTCCTTGTTTGGGGCCATTGGTCCACAGGCACTCTTCATGGTTAAGACCTGTCTTATGGTCTACAGGCACCTTACTGAGACTTTCTTGTCCGGCGGACATTCTTTCTGAATGTCCCTATGTGGGTACCCTTCAGTGAGGTCACAAGGTCACGAGCTCACATCACCCTGCTGTTTATTTTTGGGGCGCAAGCTCATAGACACACACCCCCCCCATTGACAGAGTCAATGCGAATTCCTAATGTGCCAAATGAAAAATAGAAATTCAGATTGCTGTCTAGGCATATCGATTTCATGTAACCCCCCCCCAAATCAAACCCCGGGGTAAGTGCAAAACTGCACTCGCCACGTTGTTTGACGTTGGCGAGGGTTACATGGGCTTGCTTGCGCACCAATTAATAAAGAAAATGGCATCCTAACGCCGCCCCCGACATATGTCCGGTACGGGGAATCGAACCACGTGCCTCGAGTATGAGAGCCAGACGCTTTAGCACTGCACCATGAGATTCAGTTACAAATATGTGTTTCAAAAATAAATATATAGTTACCTATCCCCATGTCACCGGCGGTAAGTAATACACATTCTGTAATAAACAGATTCTGAATAAAATATAAAATAAAATCACGAAAATCTGCAATCTGACACATTTCAGCCATTTCTGCCCTGATTAAAAATACTGTATTATCAAGCTAGCCAGAACTGTGTTTGTAAATGCGTTGGATCGAAATATTCCAGTTCTTTCCACATGCTATAGCCTAAACAAAACAAAATCGATAATGACTACCGCACACGCGGCTTGTGTGAAATCTACTATAGCGCGGTTCGTTGTGATTTTATTCCGTGATTTCAATATCATCTTGACAACGTCAAAGAATAAAATCAGGGAATTCAGATTTTTGTGTTGGATTATATGAAATAAGTAGATTCCTCAGACTTCAGTGATTGAGGAATTAGACATATATATCACTGAATATAAATGTGTGGTCATGTACGCAATAACAAAAGGGAGACAACTGCGCACTTACTCTATCGGCGATGACGGAGTTATCTCCCTTCATTGTGCATACTGGAACGTGATCTTTTGCTTAAATTTTTTCGAAAATGCTGATTTATATATATTATTTGCGACACGTTGTACTGAATTCGAGTTAATACCAAGATATTTACCAGCCGCATTTATTGATGGGAAAAATATCTCTTCATCAGTCTCTGTATTTACAGATTTAACATCCCTCTTTTCAAATACTTTACATCTCCCAGTATTTCCTATCTTACAATTCTGACTTTGTGTAACAACACGGAGGTTACATAAATTATTCTTATATTATTACCATTGATTTTAGAATGCGTGACGAACGAGGTAGAAATATTATCAACTATCTCGACAATCAGCTATATATTATTCTAGTAAAATGTATTGTGCAGACAGATGATGACACTTGGATTATCCGTGATAACCGTGACTCTATACGGCTTCATACTGGAAATAATACTGTTACATTAAATAAAAAATCCAAACCAGGAACATTGACTGGTATTGATAAACCCTATTATGAACGAGCGTATCCTGTAACTATAGTTGTTTATGCGATATATCCGTTAAATGATAAACCTAGCGTTAATAATCTCAAACCAATGAAATTTTCCTCATTGACTTCGTCAAGGGGACTAAACTGCGTAGCTGAACGGGTTATAGAACATTTCTCAAAAGCAATACGCGGAAACGGTTTAACGGATCTAAGACGTAAAAAAATAAATGCGTGGGCAGAAACAGTTAAAGATACCGGAGCATCTATCAGCGACGTTGCTAAACTAGAAAAGAAATTAAAATTTCCAAGAGCAGTAAAAACACTAACCGGAAAATTTTTGTACAAACCGAAATATGCAAAAAATGGAACCCCTATAACAATCATTGATCATAACGCACATGCATGGACTGTGGCAGTAACAATATTTCCACGGGATAGAACAGTTAAATTTTACAGCGATTATATATTCGACGCTATCAATGATATTAGTAAGAGTGACCCTGTATCCGTGTGGTTATTTCAAAGTTCAGATTCGTATTACAATCAATTTGTAAGGCCTAACGGAGAAATTTATCGTGCAGAATCTCTCCACGAAAAAATGAAACAGCTTGCATTGAAATATAATTCTGATAATGTCGAAGTTGAACAATTACTGAATAATTGTTTCACCGTTCCATCGGTTGCGGCTCACTTTGCTCAGGAGAAAAATTCATGGAAACCGACACGATTAGAATTTCTTGAAGACATCCAGCACAGTTGTGTCGAATACGGACACGGCGGATTGTGGAATACTAAATACGATTATTGCGATATTATATCGGTTGATATGGTAGCGTGTTATCCTGGGAGTTTTCTTGGATACGGAGACTGTTCTGAATATTTCAAAAGATTCGGACATCCCACACATGAAATGACAAGAGTTGCGATAAATGGGCCATTACCTGATTTTGATTTAACTGGATTTGCTTGTGTAAAATTATTTAAGTCTTGTAATAATCTTCATCCTATTGTTTATGTGTGGTTTGGGAGACATTTCTCAGAAAAATATTGGGTTCCAATAGTGCTATTACGATACATGCTTGATACTGGAATTTTACTGTCGTTGAAAGTAAACGAAGCTATTATATGATATCATCCGCAGAAACAGGTTTGGTTACCACAACAAAAGAAATATTCACCGACAGATCCGATGAAGATTGGGATAAAATTGATTATGAAAATAAAGTTGCAAAAGATCTCGGCAGAAAAATAATTGGTAAATTTACTCAAGGATGATCATATGATCATAAACGAATGTGTACAAGATTAATAATTATGGATGATGCTGAACTCGATTTTCTAATTGCTGATACAACGGAAAAAAAACAACACATTTATAAGTCGGAGTAATGCTTATTTATCAGACGGGTCTAAATTAGGTACAACCGTGAGTTATATTGATGGTGAGTCACCACAGTTTACTCATTTAAGATCTTCTATGCTCGCTTACGTTTCCATAAATTTATTATCGATGATAAATAGATTTCCTCGTTACGCTGTCAGAGTTGCCACGGATTCATTTTATATAAAAAAAAAATATTTAGATTTGCTAAAACCGCTACTCGGTAATGGTGAATGGGGATCATGGAGAATAAAACAAGAAAATATACTTGACTATTCCTAATCTGCAGACGTTGAAATCAAGGAAATATATTACGGTAATGACAATCAAATATTGAAATCATCAGCACCATCTGTGTTTGATCCTGTGGCCAGACATAAAACCGTTTATTTCAATGGACCTGGAGGTTCTGGAAAAACAACACGTGCCATTGAATTATTTCGCCGTAACGATGTTACGGGTTTGAAGAACTCCTTTGATATGATTGTGCTGACCCCTACACATAGACTAGCCAGAGAAATAAATGAACGAGGAGTAAAATCTCAAACTTATCATGGTTTCTTCAGATGGTGCGGGGATACGTGGACACCTAAGCGAATGAGTGAGAAATATATATCCCGGATTATCATCTAGGATGAAATTTGTACAGTATCGTTAGAAACATTAAAAATATTTCTCGATTGGTTACTGACAAAAAATACTGCTGTGATAATGTGCGGCGATCATGGTCAACCACCACCTTTCGTTGGGCAGTCTCCGCACGAGTGGTTAAAAACGTTTGTGGATTATTATGAGGAGATAACCGATGATCATAGAGCTATTGATGAACCTCTGAAAGAATTTAAAAGATTAATCAGACTGCAGCCAGATAGAATACAATGTGAGATAATGCGTGAAATAATTCCGGAAACTCCTGTGAACGATTTTTGGAATTTATGGATACCAAATGATCTAATAGTTGCGAGTAGAAAAATAGTTCGTGATGAATTACAAGAGAAATTATTTCTTTTACATAAAGAAAAATTTTCAAATCTACCTGTACCATTGTGTTATCGCCCAACGGATACTCGACGACAGAATATTGAAGTTGAAATTCCAGGAACAAATGATAAACAAAATCTTGTATTAAATGATATTGTTTTGGTTGATGTTGATGTTGTTGAGAGCGCGTTGATCATGAATAAAACTCCGTGCAAATTAGGATATGCTATAACGATTCATTCGTCACAAGGACTAACTATGACTGATACAAATATCTGAATTGTCGATGATAGAATCGAATGGTCAAATTTAGTTTATCTCGCAGTATCTCGAGTCAGAAGAATATCTCAACTACACAGGGTTATTATGAATTTTATAGAAAATAATAATCAAACTGCTAGCAATGGCGTAATAAGAAAAAAACTATTTGGTTATAAACAATGTGACAAAAAAATAATCGCGACTTTGATATTGATACTGAATTGATTATGACCCTAAAACAACGACAGAATAATCATTGTGCAAGTTGTAACTGTAATATGCTATGGGAGTATACGAGTAATAATCCAAGACAGCTCACCGTAGACAGAATTAATAGTAGTCTTGGTCACACACGCGAAAATGTGATGCTGGCCTGTCTTGAATGCAATCGACGTAGGGGTGCTAGTTTACAAAAGTGAACGCGGTGGTAATTGTGTGTCTTCAGGAATTACTTGTAACTTTTCACGTACAAATCCACGCTGAGGAGCATTTGAATCCAGTCTGTATATTGCGGGTCTACCCGTGGATCTAACCACGCTAGAAATTTTATGTGTAGTCACACTCCAGGTAGGATCAGTTGCTCTTTTTTTTACCCCCTTCAAGTTCACCGGGTTCATATAAATACCTTACAGTCACATTACCTAACACTGGCTGTTTTGAAAAGTCACGTCGTTGTCCGTAGTCATCGCTACGGAGTATATGTTTCTTTGTAATTGCAACGGTAGGTTTCATAGAAGTTGCACGAGTAATTTCATTTGCACGAGTAATTTCATTATTTAACGCAGCTATCACACTTGGCAATCTTGCAACCCATCTTCGCTTACTGGTATCCAAATAACCGCTCAGCGAGTGTTCGATTAAATCGTTCAACTATTGCCTGATCACGATGAATTGCGATGTGTCCTTGTCTGATTTTTATATTATGTTTTTTCATCAGAGATGATACCGTACCAAGAAATTCTTTGCCAGGATCAACTTGTAGCAACTGTAGCCATTGCAAGGGTCTTCGTTGATAAATTCGTTCAAACGCAGATGCAACTTCAGATGCTGTTTTTGTTGATAATGGTTTCGCTTCTTTATATCTACTTGCAACATCAACGACAGTTAACGCGTATTTGTATGTGCGTGATTGACGTCTACGTGTTTTAATAGTATCATGTGGTAAAAACAAAATATCTGCTTGATGAACTTCATAGGGAACGCTGACATCAAAATACGCGTACTGAATTTTTTTAACTGGACGTAGATAGATTTGCCATATTGCCTGTCGTGCTAACCACGCTGCAGCAACAGCACGTGAGACTTTTGCTGCTTCAGCAAGTTTACTAATAGCTGCTTTGCCTCTTCAATTTCCTCTTGAGCTATAATAAACAGATTCCATTATAATAGTTATATAATTAATTACCCAGCCCCTAGCATTAGTTTACCTTTCATAGCAGATTTCACTAGAAAACTATCAAGTTTTTCTCTGAGAGATTTATCAGGTATAGAATTTAACGCATGAATCAGTTTCACATCTGCGAGATGCCGTTGTTGTAAATCCTTGCTTTTATACGCAACATCATGAACTTGACACGCTTGATCAATTGCGTTTATTGGATACTCTCCTGCTCTTGGTTGATCTCGTTCGTCAAGTCGGATATCAAGTCGAGTTCCAGGACCACAATAATTATATCCTGGTAAGTGTTTTTCTCCGGGATACTTTGCCCACGGAAACCCTGGTAATTTTCCCAACGAAGCAGCGATATCACCTCCTGTCTTTGTGCTAGACGAAATAAATTTGTATTTTTTTGTGCCACACTTTTCACACTTACCTGTTGGTGCGCGTTTTTTGTTTTTTGTTATTATTGTTGGTAATCCAACGGTGGGGGTGGGTGCCTTGCATCGAACACAATATAGATTCATATTATTTATTATTATGGATATAATTGACTTTTTGGCGACACGAAAACAAGAGCCAGTCAAACATCACCCAGCGCTACCGAATTCTATTAGAATGATAATAATTGGGCCATCTGGAAGTGGTAAGACGCAATTATTGCTTAATCTGATAATGAGATGGCTCAAGTGGGATAAACTATATTTAGTAACACCATCTGTAGATGATCAACGATGCTATGAAGTACTTAAAGATTTTAATGAAAATGCAAAATCGTTATATGAAGACAGTGACAGTGATGGAGTCAGTGTCACTGATCTTATCACTGATATTGATGAAGTGTCATCTGTAGATGACCTGGATGGACGTGTTAATAATTTAGTAGTGTACGATGATGTGATGCTGGACAAACAATCAAATCCAGCTCGGATATTTTCTCCAGGTAGGCATAAAAATACTGACGTGATTTATGTTACCCAGCGTTATACACAAATACCTAATGTGATCAGAGACAACTGCAATATTTTGGTTGTATTTAACGGAGTTGATAATCATACGCTGCAAAATATTTATTATACTTGGTGTTCAGGGGACATGGATATGATTAAGTTCAAAAACTTTTTTCAAAAGCACAAGCTACCCCGTTTGGTTTTATAACAATAAATTTACATGATCCGAGGTCGAGATATCGTAACGGACTTGATAAAATATTTGGATAAAATCCACAGCAGCAGAGAGGGTGGACTGACAAAAACGAACACGCATAGCATTTAGAAACACAGGTGTCACAGCGAGTAACAGCGAAAATAATCCACATAGAGATAATCTCAATTCGATTAGAGGTTCTGGTTTAGAGTTATTGACCCTATATTTTTGCCTTATTTAGTATGATTTTCATGTTTAAATATATTCGTTCGAAAACTAATTTGTAGGGTTCACCCTCTCTGCTGCTTACACACTCATCATCCACAAAACGTGCAAAGTTTCTATCAATTTACTCGCAGTGTTTGCTTCTTCCTTTCTTCCTTGCACCTCGTGAGCGCCTGACATCAAGTGTATCATGCCCTTTTTGGGGATCGTGGTGAGTGTCGCCTTGATTTCCTCACGGTTACTTAGGACTGTGTTTTCCTTGCGAATATGGTCTGGAACATGCGTAACGTATACCTGAGATTTCTGAGGAAAAAATTAGCCATGTAAAACACTGTATCTGCGGTATAATTTGTCAGATGTAATTTTAGCTTTTTGTTGTTTACCATATTCCATAAAAGAACCACTGTCAATCATGATTTACTTCTTAAAACTGACTGCATTATAATCAAACGGTATTGTTTTATTTCTACAGATACCAAGTAAAGAAATATAGGAGAAATTTGGTCTCCGTGTACAAAATAACGCTACGAGAATTTATTCTTTACTGTAAGGATGGATCAATCAAATTAAATATTTGTTGTCAACACTTAGCACATTAAATCGCTTACCAAAAATCCACACAGGTTTCTCCATAAAAGTGGTAAGTTCGATCCGATTAGAATAATTCATAATATGTTTTTGTTCTGTTGGTTTGTTTGTTTTTTTGGGGGTTTTTTTTGGTTTTTTAAATTTTGCAAGTCAATCAGATGAGTAAATATCAATAATGAAAAACAGTACATTTAAGGATCGTAATTAATAAATTTTATAAACTCCGTCTCCTCTTCCGCCATGTTGGCCTTCTTTTTCTTCGCTTTGTTCTTCTCTTGGGTTCAAAAACGCTAATGCGTTTGATCTGGTCGGAAACGTAATAAAAACACTAGAATAAACTGCAAAGTGTAGATTTAATACGAAGTTTAGTCTAGTGTCCCCATAGGCAATATTAGCATTTGGACCCAACTGAAGCACCGTTATATGTGAAAATCCCTTCACATGTAAAAATTCTACATATTTGAAAAGATAATATGTTGTTGCTTGTTTGTTGTTGTTTTTGGTATTGAGCTCTATGGGTTGTTTTTTTTTTAAATTTTGGGTTGGGGTTGTTTCTTCTTTCTAGTTATTCGTTTATTTATTTATATTTGTGCAAATTTTACCGTTACGTTTCTGTAAACTAACTTTAAATCAGCATTAAGTAGCCAAACCTACTGTGCAAAGGTGCCGTTGAACCTAACACACACACACACACACACACACACACACACACACACACACACACACACACATAAGAGCATAATTTGACCATATGTGAAAATCAACTACAAAATACGTACTTACGGATGCAACAACTAGGTTCCAAGAAATGTGAAGCATTTTGGTGACAAAAGTGAAAATGTAATTTATTAGATACGTAAAGAGTAAATACCATAGATATAGCGAAAGAATTGGTACATAGTGTTTCAGGAATATAAACTTATTTAATTTTATTTTGACACCATATTTTAGGGATTTGATATTTTGTACCTTTATATTGTATTTTATAAACATTTTTCAGAATTTTAACATTTTTTTACCTTTTATATTTTATCTTGAAGTACTTCATGTTTACATTTATTTTTAAATTGTATATCTTCCCCAAGATATTTGCATATGTCTTCGTTTTTACGTTTTCAAAACTTTTACATTTAATTGAACTTTGTATCCATTATTGTGCTGATGCGCCGTTAAACACTAATGAATATAAAAATATAACCCAAATTATAATTTACTGACAATGAAAACTCTGTTTTTCAAATTTATAAATTATCTTTTAACTTATGAAGTATTGTTTTCCACGTATGTAAATCAACATTTATGAATTTAAAAATATTTGTTGGTTACGTAAATAGATACATAAAGCTTTTTCAAGTATTGTAGGTGTTTTTATTCATATGTAAACATATTCTTTTCCCATATAATAGATAATTCATAGAATAAGGCACTAACTTTTGTACAGATTCTGCGTATTTACATGTATGGTAATTGTTCTCACATATATGGTATTTTAATGAAATAATACATAATTTTGTAACATGGTAACATTTGATTTTTGTTACATTTGTAGGAACGTAGATTTTGCATACATACTAACAGGTTTTAATAAGGGTAGCTGATTTTCACATATGTGTCCATATATACAAATCTTTACACCTCAGGATTTTTGTATTGATTTTTACGGTGATGCACACAATCATCGACCCATCATCAAAAGATCACAGAAGCGAGACTTGTTCTGGTTGTCTGTCATATAAATGGAGCTATTTTATCGCAGAATGATAATTTTACTAGACAATGCCTACGTAATGCTATGTTCTCTCAGAAAACTGAATCTTCCATAAAAAGCAAAAGAAATGAGAGGAAAGGGATGAATACTATGTGATATTTTATACAGCCTCTATCTAACCATATTGACATGTCCGAATATGTATTGCTATTCAGAATTTACGGATGCCGGCCATGAAACTTGCTATAAAAGTAGTAAAACGTCTTAAATAAAAAGAACGAGAGAAGGATCAATTCAGCTGTCACCTGCCGTCTTGTAGCATAATCAATGCTTCTGTGGACAGTATATTGCATCTGCTTACATCCATAAAAGCGTTCATAGAATCACTACTTAAAGAAAGTAACCACTTGTCAATTTATATATTATTAAAGGCAATGAACTGGAAACACCATACATGCATGGAAACACCATATATGCATGGAAACACCATACATGCACACGAATCGAGTTTGAACCTACCTCTCTGACGAGGCTCGTCCCCGAAAGGGACTCTTGGGATTTGACCTTGATGTCAAGATCAGATCTGGATCTCTGAATTCCAAAAATATTTAAAGCGTCTTCCACATTTCCTTCATCCTCCTGGAAAATAAATGCATCATTATCTTGACTTGATGTCAGTGTGTGTCATATTATTTATCAAATTCGACATGCACATTTCTTGTATGTCTTTATAAGCTGCTTGTGGCTCAGTTTTGCAGACAATTAAAATCATGGTAGATAAACACATATATGAAAAGACTGGTGCACAGATGAAAGCATAAGAAATTACAAACATATTCAACTCTAGTGAATATAAAGGAATACATTATTTTATAAATATTAAATTTCTGTCACTTTCTATATATGTTAACCCCATTTAAAGGTCATTATTTAAATTATCGTGGCCAGAACATATTGTGCCTTTACGATCTTTTTAATCAATTCATTTAAGAAACATAACTAATGTTCAATGTGTTATTGCACATTAAACCTAACAACTAAATTGAAATGGTGCGAGCAAACGCTGTCTAATACAGGTATGGCATTGCAATGCTAACATGAAATTGACAGCCATTCTCAAACACTGCATGACAGTTATAATATTGAAACTGACAGCCATTCTCAAACACTGCCTCACACTGTAATAGTATTGAAATGTTCGAATGAGATTGACAGATGTTTTCAAATACTGCCTGACAGTTATAATACTGAAATTGACAGACATTCTCAAACACTGCCTGACACAGTTATAGCATCGACATTGACAGCCATTTTCCATGAGTTCTCTATTTATATCAAATTGTTACCATTACTAACATCAGATTCGTGCAAGAAGACGTTCAACTCATTTTGTCTGTGGATTTAAGAGAGCGAAATTAACAGCCATGATGATGAGAAAACGATTTTATTTAGATTAATAAATAAACATCAGTAAGAAAACTTAGAATGTGTCTTGTCAAATACCTTGAATCAATAATGGATTAATTGATCAAAATTACTATTTAGAACGGTGCAAACAATCACTGTCGCCAGGTTGAGGTTATATTAGAAGTTTTGACTGCGCCAAACTCTAATTGCTGCTTTTGTTTCTATCACGGTTGTACAAGACAGCATTAGTACTCGAAAAGCCAATCTCTTTTCTTCCGAGTACTTTGATACCGACTATATTTTAACAATTCGTAAAGTTGTTCACAATCAGTCGCCGGAATAAGGGTTCTGAGTATGGCACAAGAGGGCTTCGATAACGCACCTGAGATACATTGTTCTAAATGTCAATCAGCGCAATAACGCAGGTGTCTTGGGTTCAAAAACATATATCTTAAGAAATATATGATACAATGTGTGTGTGTGTGTGTGTGTGTGTGTGTGTGTGTGTGTTATTTGGAGTTTTAACGTAGCTTCAACAATTTTGCAGTCATATCGCTACCATGTCTACAGTGTGGCAGTTTAATGTGATGTTCAGCACTGATGCATCATGCCGCATACATGCAGTATCATGTCCCATTCAGTCTCATTATCCTGGCACCAAGCCGACCAGTCTTAACACTAACCTCATAATGCTGAGCACCTAGCGAAGCAGCTGTTAGTACCATTTTTATAAGTCTTTGATGTGCCTCGGCCGGGATTCGAACACGCGACCTCCCACACATGACACGGTAACAGTCCTTGAAGGGTGATAACCATCATTTGTAGCATTTGCATGTTTACCACTTACAGTTTCAAGGGAGCCATCCCAAACATAATTTTGATTGGGCTAAAAAGAGGGTAACAAAGATTTATATACGTTTGATTAAAATTGGTTTTATCATACGTCTGCAGTAGAAACCATTGTTGTTTTTTTGTATCCATATATTTGGTATGGAAGCCACGCGACCATTGCCGTAACATTTTCAGTTATCTTGCCTCCGATTGTGGTCACGTGACTTTGTAAATGAGCCACCTCAAATAAACTGATAGAGTATATCCTAAGAAATGTTCCCACCAAGTTTTATCAAAACTAGTTCATCTGTAATGGAGAAGAAATTGAAAATAGGTTTTCCATTGGGTGTCTGTGGAAGCCAAACCATTGTTAGGGAGCCATCCGTGACAAACGTTTGACAAAGTAAATCCATAGATACACTCTTGCCAAGTCTGATCGAATTTGGCTCAGCGATTTTAGCGAAGAGTTTGAAAATACTTTTCCACCTTGTTGCTCTGAGGCACGCAGGACAAAATGTTTATGGAGCATGTGGAAAAAAAATATTCCTATTAGGTTTATTCAAAATTGTCTCAATGTTTTATAGAAGAAGTCAAAAATATGTTTTCACACTGGGTGCTAAGGAAGCCATATATTTACTTGGGGTGCCGCCCAGAACAGCATGTTGGTTGAGCGTATCTCGGGAACATACCTACCCGGTTTGATCGAAACAGGTCTACTGTTTTTCGAAGTTGAAAGACGAAAGACGAAAAATACTCGGATGACGGAATACGGAAGACGTACGGCGGACGAACGGCTATCCAACAAGTTGGGGATTGTCTTCGTGAAAGTGGCAATATTTTTTTTTAGAGATATGAGGTCCTTAAATGTTGACTAGCGCTCATTTTAAACTTCGGAGTTCGACAATAACTGGATAAATCCTATATATTTCATGTTCTAAAGAAACAAAACCTTTGCAAGTTTAATTATGATTATAAATGCATTGCATAACTTTGAGAAAAACACCCGAATGATTAAATCTCCATTCCATGTAATACAATAAAAACTAGCGCACTGGTGCAGCAATGACTTCCTTCCATTTTAAGACAGAAAGAAATCAATATATGACAAAGGTGCCTCTTTTCCATCGAGTTCAGTTTCATTTGTATAAGAACACTAAACATCTACAATTTTTGGCTTTTTACATTTTTAAAAATCGTTCTTACTGCATGTTTAGCAGCAAAACACTTTTCACCTAAATAGTCGGCGGTCATAGATAATTAAAATACAAACACAAAACCCTTAATTTTCTTAAAAACTATGTGGCTTCCACAAAGTTAAATAAATTCCTCAAAATGTACCAATCCCCACCCCCACCCCCTACCATCACATACATTCACAAATAGACTGTTGTGGAATACTGCTATTGCCTTCACTCAACATTGTCAGAAAATCATTGAAGAACTTAGTACAATTTGGCTCTTTTTACTAGCGGTTAGCATATTCCATTTTTACTGTTTGATTTCATAATTGATATAAACTGGTTTTCAAAAACTGAAGAGTAGCTCAAAGGTAGGAGCGTAACACGTAGACATATGTTACATCCGTCTGCAATTGTGTATTATTAATATTTTTATCGTATTTGGACAGATTATTTCAGAGCAAAAGTGAGAAAAGTGAGACAAAGGATTGATTGAGACTGAGAATTAATGAAGTTTATCTCACCATATTCTCTTCTTGAAGTTGCCGTATATAATCCATTGTGCAGGATTCACAGGACCGTCTTGGTCTCCTGTTAACGGTAGTTCGACACCTCCTGTGCGGATATGCCGAACCTTTGTAACTTGTAGTACTCATTCCTGTAACTCGACTAAAGTATGGCAGTAAATATCACAAGCGTAACGAAAAACACAGTAATCGTCCTTTAAAGGTCATTGCAATTATTAATTTATCCACTTCATTTACATTGTACAGTGTGCATGGTAACATAACAAGATGTTTGCTATGCTCGTATTTCATCCTTCATTTCTTTGGTGCTTGGATGTCACAGCGATCGAATGTGCTTTATTATTTATTATCTTCCTACACTGTTGCTCATTTTCACCTCATCAATAAACCATGAGTTCTCCCAAAGTTGTTTTCCTTTAAAATGCAAAATAATTCCACCCTGAACGTTGGCTTGTCCTGTTTGATATGCCAACGTCTTAGATAAATTGTATGTCCTCCAATTATTGAAGATTTAAAATCTAGGAACAACTCTTATGTTACGTGATATGAACGGATGATAAAATGACAGAAATAAATACTGTATAAATGGAGTCAATGAAAATATTTAGTGGATTTTCCCAGTCACGTGTTTAAAACTTTCACTTTTTCAATATCCACAGAAATGAGAATAAGCGAAAATTCTTGCATGTTCGTGATCATCACGCTGAAAAATAGAAGAAAAAAAAAAAATAAATAAATAAAAAAATTAGGGTTAGGATTATCTATGATTAATTGTTTACTTCTTGTCCAGCGTGCGAAATGTTGGGACTAAAGGATTCTCAATTTCCATCGCTGGTCTATTCGTCAACGTCGCCGTCACAATTATACTTGGATGTTTGTAAGTTTTAATTTAAAAGATCTTTGACAGTACATTATTAAATTTAAATTTAATTAGTTCATGTGGTACACTGACTGGGTGTCAGTTTTTCTACTCTGTGGATACATGCACTATTGTATTCAGTTCAGATCATATTTTTCACTTTCAGTTTCCCCCAAAATCATGCGGTGTGTAGATTTGTCTTAAACATATCCGTAGTCATCTAACTATGTATGTATGTATGTATGTATGTATGTATGCATGGATGTGTGTGTGTGTGTGTGTGTGTGTGTGTGTGTGTGTGTGTGTGTGTGTGTGTGTGTGTGTGTGTGTGTGTGTGTGTGTGTGTGTGTGTGTGTTTAGGGTTTAAAGACACATCAGTACAATCGTCGCTGTGGAGTGCCATATAAGTTTAGGTAAAGAAAAGTCTCACAAAACAACTATAAGGCAAAACACAAAATCCTTCACATACAAATCTTCCAATATATTGAGCATCATCACGGGGCGAATCCCATGTGTCAAAATGGCTGCTCTATTAGTCCTCTCTTACGACACGCAGGAGGGTGAATCGAGCCTATTCTACATCCCAAACCCCCAAGGAAGGGGAGAGGACAGGGAGCAACATAATAGCAACAGGAAGCTTCTTCATCATTTAGCTGCATAGAATATTTCTTCATATAATTTTAAAAGTTGACGTTTACAATATTACACTGTCATGCCTACATAATGTATCATATAAGTGATAACTATGCAATAACAACAATAACAGTTACTTCCACATAAGAAGGAGAATTTAATTTTAAGCCTTATGTACTATAATGAATACACACATTATTAATGACCACTTCCACAAACAATAAAAGAGATATTTGCCCTAGAGTTAGAAATGATCTGTACATGTAGATTTGAATATTCAATGGACCGCTATCCAGTGCAACAATCATTTTGAAAAAGATTAAAAATATGGGTTATGAAGGAACATTTCTTTAAACGAGGAACAGGAACTTCATTTTCAAACGAGAAATATAATTAAAAATGCTTATAGATTAATTGCATGTAACAACAGCGATACATTAAAGCACTCTAGTCTTAATTATCATAGTAGATTTCACGTGGACCGATTTGTCCCAATTGTTATCAAAATACTACAAATGATACGACTGTTGTGTATGATTTCCAGTATCCAAAACACTGCAAATGATACGACTGTCACGAATGATTTCAAATATCCAAAATGCTGCAAATTATACGACTGTCGCGCATTTTTTTTTTCCAGTATGCACAATACTGCAAATAATACGACTGTCATGCATTATTTCCAGGATCCAAAATAGTGCAAATGGTACGACTGTAGTGGATGATTTCCAGTATCCAAAATACTGCAAAATGATACGACTGTCGTGCATTATTTCCAGTATCCAAAATACTGCAAATGATACGACTGGCGCGAATGTCCAGTATTCAGAAGAAAAAAAATGCTGAAGAAAATCATTAATATTGCCTCATCGTTGAAAAAGAAGGTTGTAAAGAAGAAGAAAAATTCTGCTGCTGATAATGATGACGACAACGAGGATAACGCTCATATTGTTGTTAAATTAATGAATATGTTTATGTTGTTTTAGTGATGCTTGTGATGATGATATGATGACGACGACGATGACAATGATGATAACACTTATGCAGTTGAAACATATTATGATGTTTATGTTGTTCATGGTGGTGATTGTGATGATGATAATGATGATGTTGGTGATGGTGATGCTTATCAATCATGGTGATGATAACAATATCAATGTTGATGATCACGATTATCCTGATTATTATATGACAAACGAAGAGGAAATATATGAAGCATTAGGTAGAAATGATTAAAGGTTGCTTCTTTATCATCTATATATCGGATTAAAGAAAGCTTCTTTATCATCTATATATCGGATTAAAGAAACAGTTATTGTCTGTTCGTATGTGCAACATGGCCTTTAGGATCAATAGCTGTTATTTAATTTAATTTAAATCAAAATAAATTCTAAACTTTGATTATCGGAGGTTATAAAGACTGTTCATCTAATTCATGACATGAGACGTGAGCGCGTTGTACTTCTGATACATGGTCAAGTTTATTCCTTATTGGTAATTCGATCCGAAGTGTATGGCTATCAATTATTAACGTGCAGTCATCTCCTTCCATTATAATAAAGGTAATCGATGCCATTAAAAGTCAGTTTTCTATCTGTCTGTTGATTGGGCAGGGGTATACTGTGTCTATCCCTATGTTTTATGTATTATCATTAAAGTGGCTAAAATTAATTAATATTCATATCGTCTAACAGTCCAAGACAGCTCAAATACCTAGCCACAGTAACCTCCTTTTGATGAGAGCGTGTTGTACGTACCCACTCTCATTAAGACGCATCCACACCCAAAGTTACGTAATTTTGCAAATAACAATGCAAGGGCCACTGACCTAAAAGCAAAACATTTAACCGACGTTAAAAAAAAGCGTAAAATACAGGTCATAGTAACCTTATATTTTAGGATGTTGTTAC
>JAECUM010047514.1:0-5000 GCA_016617855.1 Megalonaias nervosa
TAGCGTAAAGATTCAAAAGATTAATAGCAAAGAAATGACAATCTCTCTCTCTCCTTTTCTTTTAACTCACTAAGTCAGATTAGCGATCTATTAATTTTACTGTTGGAATAGTTAAGATATGAGTTGGTGCTGTTTACTTGTAGTAACTGTAAGGGTGAGGACCCCAGTGTTGTGATAACATATGGTCCAATTCTACTGCCAGTTTATACAGGTAACAACAACTTTGAATCGGCAATACTAAAAATCAAAATATAAATATGATCTTGCTTTTGTCGCTGTGTTTACCATCAAAGTGTTCTTACAGAATGACTTTATTTCATCCAAAATAAGCAAACAAGGCCTCATTTCAAATATAGAATAACATCTCTAAACACTAAATTTTCCACTCTAATTTACAGCTATATATGATATTCAATATTTGATTATTCCAAAAGTTTAATGCAACTAAATAAGAAAAAAGATGTAATAATGCTGTCGAGAAACGAATACGGTTCAATTCAGATGTCTAGTCTTTACTCCGTGTAGCTCGACTGCTATAGTACACAATTTGTGCTAAACCCTGCCCGCCTCGTATTAATACGATAGTATATACGAATCCCATAAAACGTGCTTAAACGTATTTGTTTTTAAAATAAAATAAGTTTACTTCAAATTTTTGACAGATTTCAGACGATTCAAACGATAAGGAGGAGACTTACAGTGTCCACAAAATTAGCACTCTTATGAACAGTATGAGACTTAAATGACATTGCTATGAAATAATATAAATATGTTCACTAATACAATTTTACCAATGACTAACGTGACTAACATTGTTCTCCAATGACTAACGTGAGTAACATTGTTCTTGTAACCTCGATTGCAAAATTCATTGTTACCCGGCCTAAAATGGCAATCCAATGTCATAGACGGTCTCACGACACCTGGAAGTGTGACGCAAAACATCTACTGTCTTCATTTGCTAAAAATTCATTCAGACACAGAAGCCATAAAAATTATTACAGTTGAGGGAAGTTTTATAACGTGTACAAATGATAAAAGAAAATTCTCATTTTTGTATCATATTAAGCTAGCCAGGAGTTTTATACGTATGTGCTGGCAAAGAAGTTCGAAAAAACAAGCCAGTGACACTATTGAAGGCACAGCATCAAAAGTAAGAGAAATAAATGCAATGGAGCAGTGATAACTTTAAATTATTGCGTTTTGTCGCTCAAAATTTATTTTGTTCCTAGATTCCAATTGCTGGACAATGAACAATCCGCGTGCATTTTTTTAAATCAATGAGATTTTATTTTGTCGAGTCCCATGGATTCCAAGAAGATGGTCAAAGTTGATTATAACGATTTTCCTGCATCTATCCTTGAAAAACAGGTTCCAGGCGTACTTCCATTCTACATCAGTGCTCTGTCTTCCCTGTTGACTGGTAGACAAATATAACCAGAAAGCATCTCGTCTGGCTCAATATATTTTGAACCTCATCCTCCTCTACAATTCCTGGCATGCAGTCTCTCAATGGGAGGTATATACGATATTCAAAGCATTCAAATAGGGCAGAAGACTTTGCATGATCCATTTACGTAAGTTTTAGTTGTTCTCATCACATCTTGTCTATGAAGTAAGATGAAAAGTTCATATCGTAACATTAAGTAAGGTTAATATGATAATCACAGCTAGACAGACACACACGAGCATTGCGGTAGAATCGTTTACCTGACATTTATCTCCAAGAGCTTTGTTTTAAATCCATGGATTTTACCATTCAATGTTTATATGTGAAGCACCATGCAGTTTCTGAATCCGAAATTTGTAAGTGATCAGAGCACTCAACGATAAATATTAAAGCTACAACAAGACACATGCTTAAAATCATGGTTTTGGAATCTTTTTTTATATTTATTTCCATGAACGATTTTGAAAACGATGGCTTTTAATCGGCCGTAATTTTCTGTATGGCAAATAGATAGTTTCCGAATCCACCGGGCGAACTTGCAACCATTCCAACAACCATCAAGTGTTGCAGTCGCAGAAGATGTGCAAGTTTTGAAGATCTAAAGAATCAGCAGGCAGATACTGGATAGTTTTGGGTAAGGTTTGTAGAGGGACCTTGTTTTTTTTTTGCTAGAGACACATGTGCCACATTTTTCATCAAATATACTGTTGATTTGTCCACTGTCTTAAGCGCATTATTGCACGCACTGAGAACAGAAACTTTTCCCAAATAGTTCCTCTTATCTATCACAGATAGATCATTATCACACACGTTTAACAAATATAAAAATGGAGTTTTGGGCAAACGATCAGGTAACTTAGTTAAACCAACTCCTTGACTGTCGACTATAAATCTTGATCTACTAGGTTGTTTGGTACAATTGCACCCGACTGGATAGTCACCTGAATTTATATGACAAACAAATTCATCCAACTTGCTTTCATTTAACGTACCATGTCCGAGTAAATCCGTTATTACAAAACCCTTTAGTCTAGGTGGATGGGCACAGGTCACATTGTAAACAGCTGGCCAGATGCGTCCTAGAACTGTTTCAGCAAGACTGCGGAATGGCGCCATTTTGCAGTCACATGAAAAGTTACTGCCTCGAAAAGCGAACCCAAAGCTCCATAGAGCTCCAAGCATACTTATATATCGAACACCAAGCTTATCAAATTCTGTTAAAGGGTTGTCTTTCATTATAACGTTTCCTGGGCCGTATGTCAAACTTGTATTAAAGACAATATCAAGCAAGTTAGTTAATTTAGTCGCCTTATTATTGAAAAAGTCTCTAGAACACAAAGGTTAACTCATAACCATATTTGTGACATCTATTGATGCTAGATTGATATGACTCACGTTCATCCGAGTTATGTTTAGACTTGGACCAACTATAGCATTTGGCTCAATTTCGATGATTTAGTTTTCCGCTAAGTCAAGAATTTTCAGTTTTGTCAGATGCACTAAGGTCGTGTTTGAAAGTCTTGTCAGAGCATTTCTTTTCAGGTTTAGGATTTCCAGATTTATCAGACAAGTAATATTTCCTATGTATTTAATTCGGTTGTCGGATAGATCAATCTTTACAATCGTTACGAACTTTACATGCATTGTCAGAAAAGCATCTCACAAATCCGTTTGTATGAATTAGCTGCACGAAATAATTTTCATGGACATCGTTGTGTAATCGATCTCAAGGTCACCTAATATCGGCATTCCTGGCAAGTTCCATATTTCTGCATAGCAGTTGAAGGAACTGTGATGTAACTGCACTAGAATAAATAAAAGCAAATCCAATGATGCTGCTCTTTTCCAATACAAAATAATGTACTTTTTATATGTGGATGTTTTGTTCGTTTTACTGTGGGAAGGCGGCAGAAAACCTGCGTTAAACAATGCTACACATCCACACACGTAATAACAACGAGGTCTAACCTACATTAGGCGTCATCTCTTACATCCAGTAAATTTTTAACTTTTGCCTTCAATTTACCCTATATCATCTAGCCACTTCCTTCAAACAAACAATGGTTTCATCGCTTTTGGACTTCTTTATTGCCACGAAAATGCAAAAGTCTATTTCAAATTTATATTGTTTTTATCAGGTGCAGCCAGTATTGAAATCTATTACTACTATTAGAGCATGTGTCACCCAACCACATTTACATATTTACATAGCATACAGACGATTTGCTTTCCACGTTGTACTGCATCCACTGTGGAACTGTCTCGACGACATAATCAGAATGCTTGACACGCTAGGCACTACACGCAATATTCATTTTGTTAAAATGTATTTTCTAACGTGTTTTAAAATTTCTACGCGTCCTTCTGTTGAGTTAGATTATGAGCATTTTCAAGTCTTGCCTAACCCTAATGGCTATTCCCCTAAGAGATATCACAGATTGATTGAATAAAATTGATATGAAGTTAACTTCCTCTTTGGTTGAGCAGTCTACACATTTAAACAAGTATGGGAATCAACGAGTTTTATCTCAAGCAATACTGTTTGAAAATATATCAAGCAGTAACTTGCAAAGAACATTTGCACAAACGGATTTACTCAAGGTAAAATCGTCTTCAGTAGCCGCTTAAGTCTATAAAAAGGAGAAAATAATTGAGACGACAACGAAGAACGAGTCTAATTGATTATTATTGTTGGCTACAAGCTAAGAATTTTTGTTTTACAAATGTGTTGAATCAATAATAGTGTATATAAACCTTATATTTTCTTGCAAAGGAAATATAAAAACAGCTTGGTATGTAGCTATAGAGTTTTGAAGTCATGCACGTGCAATTTTTATCCTGAAATTTTTCGTTAGATTAGGTTTTTGCGGATGTAAAATTTAGCGTTTGTACAATCAGGAAACATGTAAAACATTTCAAGCTAAATCTGAGTGTTGCGGCTTAGATATTTTCTCTTTTCTGGGGGATTGGGGGTGGGGGCTGGAGGGGATAGTGGTGATGACAATTGGTAATTTCTACCTCCAGAAAAGAATCATGACAGTTTTTGTGTGTTCTACGCTTGGATCATGATCCAGTTCTTTTTAGAAACTGAATATAATTTAGTTACCTGTTTGCCCCACTTACATAGTCATTTTTGTCAATTACTGCTACCGCATATCTTTTGTCGACTGGTTTACTGACAAGGTAATTTTTTTTTGTTGTCTTTAATGAGTGTAGGGCCTCCTTTCCATTCTTATTAAGGTTGAGTACTTCATTATTTTACCTGGGTGTTGGGCAATATCACTTGTTGGTGACAGAAGGAAAGACACCTTATTAGAATTGTAGCTTTTTGGTAGTCTTCCAACAATCATCTTTAAAAAAAATTCCAAAGGAGTCAATAGCAAGAAACTCATCTCCGACTGTTGGTTTATAATTGTGGATTTATTGCAAGTACATTTCTCACTCGTGGCAATACTAATTGTGTGAATCAATTTTTCTTGTCGCAGATTTCTTTACCTACGCAACTATACAAAATAATAAAAAAACTATGATCAACTTTCTGCTTTGTCTA
>JAECUM010047515.1:0-15393 GCA_016617855.1 Megalonaias nervosa
TGCGTGTGTGTGTGTGTGTGTAGAACCATTATTTTGGCATGTGATAATTGACAGATTTGTATCATTTATGTCTAATAACTATCAACTATGTACATGACAACTAATACGTTTATTTGTAAATAGTAGGTACGTATGTATTTGGTAACCACTCTATTAGTATGTGATAAGTAACAGACATATATCAAATAGCTATCAGTATGTACGTGATGACTAGTATGTACACCATGGCTATTGCCTTGTTAACACGTAAGTACGTTGATAATTGTCAGGCATTACTTGATAACTGGCATGTACTTGATAACTAACATTCTTCTGGTGTCAGAAATATGATCATAAAATTCTAACCTAAATTGATGTTTCCTCATTTGCTTGCTTAATCTGATATATAGATTTCTGTGTGCAAGTGTTTGTCAAGTCAGGAGGGATGTCATCTGAGTGCGTTGGGTAGGTTTAAGTGGAAGTCCAAGGGTACAAAGTCTTGCCCTAGCGTTCCTGGCAATCTTATGATCAATCAATAAATATAATAATTGTATGCTCAAGTTGTAAAACAAAATACATCTGTACACTTTAGAAAGACTGTTTTCAAACACCACGAGAGGTTTTAACATTCGAACACGGCTGATATCAAAGTTAGGCCCGCGTCAATTCATCAAGGACCGGTCGAAACATGTAATAATATCGATTCAAGTATTCGGCCCTGTCCTTTGTCCAAAGTCCCAGAAGTCCCAGTAATTTTAATGAACCAATAGCTGAGTTTGAACTGCTATCGGATTTCTGATGACAACACAAACATATGCTAATAATAAATCAATTAATGGGGAGTTGAACCACATTAACAAGAAAGGAAAAGAGAAAGAAAATACAATTAACACAATATAACAAGAACGACATAAAGAAAACAACGAAATAGACTAAGCAAGAACTAAAGGAATATAATGTACATAATGCAGGATGAGGTAAGTGGTAAATTAATCTGTAAATGAATTTAGTATGCAAATGACTTTAGTATGCATTTGATAATGGAATAATGAAATTCATTATTGTGAGAAACATTGACGCCGCCTCAATCGTGACAAAAGTAATATTGCAACTATTACGGAACGACTTTGGGGATTATTTTCTATTCCCATTTGGGAGATTCATCTGCCTTTAGATAATTTGTGTTCTCCAAATTTAACTCATTATTCTTCTCTCTCTCTCTCTCTCTCTCTCTCTCTCTCTCTCTCTCTCTCTCTCTCTCTCTCTCTCTCCACATTTAGATTATATGGTCAAAACGTCATGCCCTATGTAGCCCCGTTCTGAATGTATTGTGAGGTAATGAAAGAATGTCAGTAAACAACAAAACTTCCCAAGATTAAAAATAAAACTATCAAATGCATATCAGGTTGGTTTTAAGTATTAGTTGATTTAAAATAATTATCAGCACGAACCACGCAAACTGTCAGTACCTATACCTAACATGGCCTTGCTCTATTCCATTTGCAGTGTCATTACCCATGCTTACCACGGTCTTGTTCTATTATATATATATATATATATATATATATATATATATATATATATATATATATATATATATAGTGTCATTATCTATACTTAGCATGGTCTGGTACTGTTTCAATTACAGTGTCACTGATACGTTTATAAACAGAATTCGGTATAAACCCTACGACAAACAATATAAAACGTATGGAAAAACTCTTTATTGAATTTGAATAATAAAGCCGTCTAAACAATCGATGTTAATTCTCATCACATGCATGCCTAGATTTGCTAACATTCGAGAAGTCATATCGTGGATGAGTGTTGATTGAAAACCAGAATCAAAATTTGGATAAAGTCACACTCATTAAAATATTAAACTAATTCGTTAAAAGGTGTTACGCTTTGAAAGCGGTCTAGCTAGACAGCCCCTTAATAATGGGACCATACCCGAAACAATCTTCCTGATATCAATATGCATGGAATATATATATATATATATATATATATATATAAGTGTATATATATATATGGTAGTGGTGTTAAGTATATATATATATATATATATATATATATATATATTAAGGCAAACATTTCTTGTATATCCCCATTTCTTGTATACAATAACAATTATTTTGAACATAAGACAGGACACCTGGATGATAAATATTGGTGCGTGTTATTGTCGTACATTGTTAAAAAATTTTGTCGGTGTAGTAATACGATTTACTTGTCAACAAAGTGTTGACACAATAGAATCGAGAAAAATCAGGGAAATGGTCGTTTGCCGCCTTTAAATAAACATATTCAGGAGAAAATCTACGTTTATCTAGTATTTTGATATTGTCAAGAGAGATTTCGCCACTCGTGACAACATAATGTTTCGACCTATATATTTTATTATACCTCAAAAGAACGTAGATATCCTCTAATTAGCAAAGAACACACAAACAGTAGCATAATTCTAACGCATGTATTATGAAAGCATTTCATACGTTACCCCCGTTAAAAGGTTTCCACGTCTCAGAGTGATGTGTCTTCCTTGAAATAATTTTTCATCTGTTGCACGTTAAGCGATGCTCTTTGAATCATAGAATCACGAGATCTCACAATGTGTCCAGTTCACACAGGCGTTGTATATATGATAAAGTGTCTCATTTCCTGAATTACTTGTGTTTAACATGCGCAGTTCCATGCCTGAAATCTCGATAAAGTGGCAACTCCCGTTCAACCTTTCCCTCAGTAGTAAAGGGGATTTGTATGACCCTGTGTTCTTGGCTGAAAGGGAAAGTTCACACTGGGGGAGAAAATTGGTTGCCACTATTACCACAAGGAAACTGTACTAGCTGAGTTGTGTTTTTTTTTTCAATATAGTTTGAAAAAAAAATCTAGCCATATGCTTGGGGATGTAACACAATGACAATTCGACCTGTTGTCAACAATCTTCGTTTTTGCATCACAACTGGCCCAGAAATGGCGTTGCTTTGTTGCGGTCGGCTGTTGATACCCGTAGATTCTTTAGTCGGAATGCGAAGGTCATAAAGCTGACACAAAAATACCCCACAAGATTCTCTCGCTGTCCAAAGCCAAGTTCAATATCATGCCCGATCACTTGACAAATGCGCTGAAAAGCAACATCACGAATACGTAACAAGGCCCATGCATTTTCATTCCAAGATGGTGAATTCGCCTTGATTCACCAACTTCTCGAAGTCCCTAAAAGACCGGTTACATAACCGAACCCTTGAGACTACATGCAATCACAGCGCAGAAAATGACAACAATAATAGGAAATAGTTATTATGAACACTGTGGCAATGCTTTTTTTTTCTTTTTTGACGCATCTATCCGTTAAGATTTGAAACACAGAAAGCAATCAGAATCAGCATCTCTCCTGGACAACTAGTATCGCAACTGTCCCGAAACGGCAGAAATATCGATATTTTAAGCAACAATATCAAAATGACGTCCTTACCTCTCCAATCCAATTTCGGTAAGTTCATAACTTCTTGTAACTGAATTGCAAGGATATTTCTATTTGTTTGAATTCAATTTATTCATTGCATTTTTGTATTGTATAAATCACGTTTTTATCTACGGAAACACGGATTGGTCTAAAGACCGGTTGTTCTTCATGGAGAGTGATTTAAAATGAAAAACGCGACATTAATCTTAATCGAACTTCAAATCCGACTAAAACATGTTTTCATCTGAATTGGACAAACTGAGTTTAAAAATCATTAATATATTTTCTCAAGCGATTCTTTTCCTTTTCGAAAAATACCAGGATTGTTAAACATTGTTACAGGATTGTTCTTGGATAAAATAAACGTGTACACCTATCTATCTATCTATCTATCTATCTATCTATCTATCTATCTTATCTTATCTATCTATCTATCTATCTATCTATCTTATCTATCTATCTATCTATCTATCTATCTATCTATCTTATCTTATCTATCTATCTATCTATCTATCTATCTATCTATCTATCTATCTATCTTATCTATCTATCTATCTATCTATCTTATCTATCTATCTATCTATCTTATCTATCTATCTATCTATCTTATCTTATCTATCTATCTTATCTTATATTATCTATCTATCTATCTATCTATCTATCTATCTTATCTTATCTATCTATCTTATCTATCTATCTATCTATCTATCTATCTATCTATCTATCTATCTTATCTATCTATCTATCTATCTATCTATCTTATCTTATCTTATCTATCTATCTATCTATCTTATCTATCTATCTATCTATCTATCTATCTATCTTATCTATCTTATCTATCTATCTATCTATCTTATCTATCTATCTATCTATCTTATCTTATCTATCTATCTATCTATCTATCTTATCTATCTATCTATCTATCTATCTTATCTTATCTATCTATCTATCTATCTATCTATCTATCTATCTATCTATCTATCTATCTATCTATCTATCTTATCTTATCTATCTATCTATCTATCTATCTATCTATCTATCTATCTATCTATCTATTATCTATATAATAGTGCCATTATGGCAACTACTGTGGCGATATCAATATCCTTCCACTGATATATTTCAATATCTCATTATTAAATGCATATTTTCATGCCTGGAAAAGGAAAAACTAGAATTTAATGCAAGTTTGTTTTTTTAAAAAATATTTTGTATCTCATATTGTTCAAGTGTATGACCTAGTTTACAATCATGTAACATTTACGAAAGTGTGTCATTTCTCACATTCCCACGTGTGAACGCATTGTTCAGTGTAGAATAATGTTGGGGAATATATCGATCTTCATCACGTGACGGCTGTATTTTATCACATGACATTCTACTGGGATCAAAGTTCACTAAATTATTGGGGCCACTGTTAGTGGAACACGATTTTGTCGAGTATGCCCACTAGTGGCGTGAAAACAGTAGTGCTTGCTTGTGGACAGATGTGCTTAATGTGAACTCCATGAAGTAAGCATATAATGATGTATTATGAGAGAAATCTTGGACTTTTTTAGTATATTTGAGACAACTCCAAGATCTCTTGCTATGATAAACTAGCATGCTTTTCAGGTGGCCCTCTTTGTGTCAAAATCGAAAGGATTTAATATCTGTATGATCCCCTAGTGGGAAGGATATTTCCATCACTCATCCTCTCAGTGACTCTGTCTTTCCTCCCCCCCCCCCCGCCCCTTTTAGGCAGCGAGGATTACTGGGTTGGTGTGTTTCTATAGAGCCAAAGTTACTTTTCTTCTTCCATCGTTACAATTCCTTGCCGTTTATGTATCATTTATTCATATATCAGGCCCATGTGCATATATTCTTTTGTATGTATATCATGTTTATTCTAATATGTATTGTATTGTAGTACATTAATTGTTGGAAAATCGATGTTCTTTTAGTATTATTCGTTTTCCGCACCTTATCATGATGCTTATGATATAGTAGATGATCTGCTGACGTAAATGTTTGTTATCTATGTTGTTGTGTTAAGAAGATGTTTTCGCGCTATTGGAAATATTGGATTTTAATTTGTGTATGATTTTGTTTCTTGCTATTTCTGTCTCTGTACATTTTGTCATAAAATGTCTTTACTGCATATTTTCCTTTTGAACATTCCCTGTTAACAATATTTCAGTTTACTTTTGTGATTTAGCTTGGAACCTGAAACTTTTCTGACATATGGTTATTCCTTTTCTAAGCGTTTTAAAGAGTTATGGACTGTTATGAAGTAGTTGCAATGTCCACATGCATGACCACTTTCAGTTCATTTTCCAGATTTGGTAGTTTATTCCCCTTTTATTATTATTATTATTATTATTATTATTATTATTATTATTATTATTAATAATTAATTAATTAATTAATTAATTAATTAATTAATTAATTTGTATGCATGAGCTTCACTTGATATTACATAAAGGAGCATAGACAGGGAAATCCTGGTCTTAATGATCTCTCTATGTAAAACTGTTTTGGTCTTGCTCCGTTAACTTCAACAGCCTGGTTTATGTTTTTATGAAGTATTTTACCCATGTACACAATTGTTCATGAAACCATTATTTTTAATATTGCGTATATGTAACTATGTTGCATCCTCCTATCTAAAGCTTTTTATTGGCCGCGTAGAATCGTTGTGGTGTTTTCCTCTTTGATTTGTATATAGTCTATGAGTTTGTATTGTAAGTGTATTATTTTATAATATTTCTACCTACCTCTCCGCAGCTCTTGTTAATATTTATTACTTCCCCATAAATTGTTAAAATTCATTTTCCTAGTAATTAATTTATATTTTATAGTCGGTATTTGGTAGTGATATTTGTCTCCAAGATTTAATTTCTTCTCCGTCTCCTTTCCCTTTATAAATTACGATATTATTACTTCTTTCATTTCTTTTGCCATTTCCTCATATGAGTTCAAATATTTTTGTTAGATGCGTTTGAAAATTTTGCTGGTAGTCCATCTAAGGTTATATATTTTCTTTTGTTTAATTCTTTTATTGTTTATGATTTCATTATGTGTTATGAAATTTCACAATATATTTTTCATTCCTTGTTTATTTTTATAAAATTAAAAATTTTATTTCGTCAAATAGTTATCAATGTCCTTATATATTTTTTGTTTTGTGTACATATCCTTATAAACGTCAAATAGTTTTCCCATTAATATTCACAATTTGCAAGGATGGTATAGTAGTAGAAGTAATTTGAGGTTTCTATTTCAGAGACCCCCTACCCCCACAAAACGTTATACGTTAGCATTTTTGTCAGCAGCCTTTTTTAGCTTAAAATGATGACTTTCATATTTCTGACAAAAATATGTTTTGTTGGGGTAGGGGGTCTCTGAGATAAAAACAACTCAATTACTTCTACTACTATTACACTCTAGAAATTATTTTTATAGTTTTAGACAAAATTTATATTAAACAAATGAAATATATATATAATGTCTTATTATAAACCATCAGTACGACATGTTGGATTTGATCTGACAAACAGATTTTGTAAGAGATTTAATTCCATCAAATCAGCCTCAGGTTATACTGGTATTAAATCTAAAATAATAAGAGATTGTATTAAAAAAGTTGGATATCATATATCGCCAAAATATGGGTCAGTTTGGTTATTTGCGGCTGAAAATGATGTGAGAATAACAGGTTGGGCAGATGATGTGATGACATTTATTGATAATATGGTTGATATTTTATTTGATAACGATATTTCTAAAGCTATACAAAATTAAACATCTACTGTTGTAACCCATATTTTATTATAATCTTTTTCATACCTGCTAACTCTCATTGGCAGAATATCTGTTAACATACTGTCAATGATACGAAACTCGCGTATTAAATCGTCCATTTCATATTTTATACCCCGCAAGTAAGATCGTATCTGATCAAGTAATTTTTTATAGGTTATACTTGCTGTTTTGCAAGCATTTTTTTTTAGTCGCAAGACGAGGTTCAATTTTTTTACACGCTGTTGCAAGAGAAACACCGACACCAGATATTATTTAAAAAAACGGGTTTAATGATGCGCCACTTGGAATTACACCAGAGCTAGTCATTAACAACGGTAAATATGATATCACTCGAAGTATTTTGGTATAATATTTGTAACATTTTTTTACGCACCAAAGTTTTTTTTTATGATAATATCTATAATACTGCATTAGAGCGTCCACATCTTGTTTTGGAATGTTTTCTGAAATATGATTGAAATCAACTATGTGTTTTTTCATTTATATAATATTTGTTTACATATTTTATATAATAGTGTCAGTCCCTGGGTTTGATTTATTATAATTAACTTAATCGAGGTGTTTCAGCGACAAATTCCAGACACCACCAGTAGGGCGTTTCGGTTAATTTTTTATCAGATTGTTCCAGCAGAAATATTTCCTCGGCATCTTTATTTAACACTAAAGATACAGTTCCAGAAAAATTATCGGTTGAATGACGCCATAGATATGTTGTAAATATACTAAATTTTGCACCGCTAAATATAGACAGCCTATATATACCGGTGACCTCTGCAGTATGTTTGATGATGTTATTTTGCGGCGTCCATGTTGCTGATCCTGATGCTACTGTGTATACCAAGTTGATGATCTGCTTGTGAGGAATTTTAATCAGATTTGTTTTTTCAATGATATTAGGTATTCCATTAATAATGTTTAGTTTTGTGTTAATGTCAGCAAGTTTAATATCTGCAAACGCTGGACTTCCAAAAAATTCATTAACAGATCTGTTTATATTTCTACGAAAATTCAGGAACGTTTGTACGTGATTGGAAAAATCAGTTCTAAATGCAGTCATTTCATCATTAACTGTTTTTATTGCCGTTACTTGATTACTAGCGATCATAATGTCGCTATCGTCGACGTATTTCTTTGTTGCTGCTTCAAAATCTGTTTCTGGTGTTCTGAGATCATTAATACCATTATTGTTCATGTTGAGAAATGCGCGCATTATGCCACCATTAACTAACACATACTTAGATTCTTGATCATCGAAGTATTTTTTTGTTGCTGCGTCTGATTCTGCAGCTGGGTCTCCAAGGTATGTAATTTTTTTTCCCGACATGATAATATTACCTGTAACTGTCCCACCTATTTTATCAAGTTTGTTATCGTCAACATACTTTAACTGCAAATAACTTACCGCTTGAGTTTGATTTCAGTTTGCTGGCGGATACCTGGTCTCTAAATTTATAATTTTTTTTTCCTGACATATCTAAGTTACCGCTTAAAGTTCCACCAGATTTATCTAGTTTATTATTGTCGACTAATTTAAGTTGTGCATAACTAACGGCTTGTGTATTAACGACATTTATTGGTGGATAATCTGTTTCTAACTCTAATACTCGTTGATTTGACATAAACAAGTTTCCCGTCATTGTGTCGTCGGATTTTTTTAGATAGCCTGATAAATCAACCTTGCCGTCTGTTATTTTTGTACTTTCAGCTGATGAATCTCCTACTAATGTTCCAAATTTTGAATAAAAACTCATTATTTATTTATCGTTTTACAAAATTATATAGCATAAAATTATATAATAGTAATGGCAAAATCATCGATATTAAATTTTGATACAGAACGTTTGGTGAAACATAAACATAACAATGAACTTCCAGACTGTCATTATCTTATCGTTGGGAGAACCGGATCGGGAAAAACAAACTTGCTTATGAATTTACTTCTAGGAGATAATTTTAACTACGATCGCGTTTATATTTACACGATTAACCCGCAGCAAGATAAGTACGAGCTACTTAACAATTATAATGACAAACTTCGCGATGATCTTGAAGCTGGCTAAGATTTTTTAATTATCAAACAACCAGAAGAACTTATTCCAGTTAATCAACTTGATTCGTCCGAACACAAGATAGTTGTTTTTGATGATATTCCGCTAAACAAGGAAGAAATGAATAAAATCAGATCGTAGTTTTCACTGTCGCGAAATAAAAAATGTAATTCTATTTATCTCGCTCAGGGTTTTTATAACGTTGATAGATTTATTAGGCGAAATACTGGTTGTTTTATATTATTTCCAGGACTTGACAATGTCGATGTTAGAAATATTGCGAACGAGCAATGTGGTGATGTAACAAAAGATAAATTTATTGAACTATATCATCAAGCAACGGCAAATAAATATGACTTTCTTTAATTTGATAAATTAACAAATGATACGAGTACAATGTTTCGATGTTGTATTGAAAAATATCTACAGTAATTTTTATACAAAATAGTATATAATTAATGGAAAGACAAGCAAAGTACAGAAAACATATAGAAGATCTAAAAAAAACTTGCGTAATCTCAGGCAAAATTTAAACAGCTAGTACAGCAAGCACGACGTGGCCAAGTAGTTGCAGCAGAAACAACAGCAGCCGCTCTCAAGCCAGTTACTGAGGCTTTACTTGGAAAACAACTTGAAACTAAACCATTATCAGAAGAAGAACTTAAGCGACTACAGGAAAAAGGTTTACTTGGACTAGTTAAAGAACAACAAGAAGCAGCTGCTGGAAGAATTATTGAGAGATCTGATGCGGAGAGAAAAAGATTAGCTGAGGCACTTGTAGCAAATATAGCTGATCCGGTTGCAAGAAAAGCTGTACTAGATCGGTTGATAAATAATCCACTAGAATTTGAACAAAGACTGGCAGGTTTAACCACATATGAGATTAAAAATATTTTAACAAATGTATCAGAAAGATTAAAGGATATTGAAAAAGGCAAGAAAGAGTTGGCAAGGTAGCGGTAAAGTTTATGGAAGTTGAAGATCAAAGACTATGGTATGTAAAACGAGCACAAAATGAGATAACAAATGATGAATATGATGAGTTTTTAGAGAAAGAAAAAATAAAAGATCTTGATAATATAAGTAAATGGAGTGATGAAGAATTTAAAACATTAATTAATAAATTAAATGCAATAATGAATGACGGTGTTACTGCTAGAAATGAGTTAAACACAGTTACAGAAGAGGTAAATATGATTCCACTTTACGAAAAAATTAGATATGGTGTTATTGCTTTAGTAGTTGGAAAAACAGCAGAAGCCAGTAGAACAAAACCTTTTGGTAAGGGGTGGAGTTTTAAAAGAAAATTTGAATTATTCGATAAAAATCGTGTAGAAGAAAAAGGAACTGGAGTTAGAATATTTTCATCAGTTACTGAAATGATTGGCAGATTAATGCTATTGATATCGTCGAAAGAAGCTGGAAATGCTGGTGCTGAAATTGACAATGAAATTATTGACATACTTGATAATTTGAGATCGGAAAAGTTATTAACATCTGACGAATACGAAACTTTACACCTTGATTTGATATCAGATCAAGGCGACTTAATCGCGGCGATTTAATTTTATATAAATATAATAATAAATGTCAGCAACATTATTACTAGACTCTAGCCAATCTGATAAAGATAGCGCAAATTTTTCAGTGAAGTATATTCCACCAATAGAACTAGATCGCGAAAAACAATATGAAATTGGACTTATTTCCTGCACTTGTTGGAATGCTATGGCTAATGTAAAAACTGGAGCAAACGATGAATTTTCATTTAGTGTTCCTATACGTACTCCACCATTTGTCGCGTGGAAAACAATTAAAATTCCACAAGGAGCCTATAATATTACTGATCTAAATAAAATAATAAAAGAACTTGTAACAAAAAATAAAGGTATAGCTGATAATTTTGAGCTTACACCAAATTATAATACGTTACGCGCAAGAATGAAATTAAAAGATATAACAGTTAGTCTTGTATCGCAAACAAGTATCGCACCATTGATAGGATTGTATAATTTTGTATATCCTGCTCTTAAACGTGATAATCCCGAAACGTATGAAGGTGAAAAGCCAGTAAATATAACTGATGTAAACACAATACTGATAACTTGCTCCATCGCATCTGGTTCTTATTCAGCTAAAGGTAGTAAAGGACAAACGATATACAGTTTTTCACCAGACGTTCCACCAGGATCTCTTATGCAAATTAGTCCACGTCATATTATTTATTATCCGCTAAATGTTGAAAATCAAATAACAGAAGTAAATATGCAGTTGACAGATCAATCAGGAAGACAGTTAGATCTTAATAATGAGGTTTTACTTATTATTTATACCTACGCGTTGCGTAGGTACAAGCAATAGTAAACATATTTTCTGAAAGATTTGACAACAAAATTATACAACCTCAGATATAATGAAACAGATAAAAGTTTATAGAAGAAAAATAATAGGAGGATTTTTGGGAAATATGTTTGCTAAAATTATGAAAAATATTGCAGGAGTAGCTCATAAAGTTGCACCAATTGCAATTGACGCAACGAAAGCTTTTGCAACTGGAGTTGCATCTGCTGCTGGAACTGCCGTGGGGCAAAAAATAGCTGATAAAATAAAAGGCACACCTAAGGTGCATGCCGCACCTAAGGCGCATGCCCGACCTAGCTCTACGAGCGCCGGTCAAGCACCTACGACAATCAAACAAGCTATTTCAGAAATAGCACCAACAAAAGAAACTCAACGCACAATGATAACAACAACAAAAAAACTTTTATCGCCACGAGGAGAACAAATTATACAAAAATTAATATCTAAAGTAACAGCGCCGCAATAGCTTCGCTATCATTGATGACAAAATTTTGTATAACCTAATAAATAAAACAATGTCTGTACAAAATTATCTCGATATTAGCAGAAATTTATGACACAGACGACACAGTAACAGAATTCGAATACGTTGAATATCTTGATGAAAATTCTAACGAACCTAATAAGACTGGCCAAAGAACATTTAATACTCGAGACGAGGACGTATTTCTACTGCCTCATAAAGCAATGTTGGAAGTTCGTGGTCAGATTATGACAGTGGCTGTTCCACCTATCGCAATTGCAGCTGGAACAGAAGTAGCTTTTATAAATGACGGTTGGTGTTTATTTAAAAGTGCTAAATATCAGCTGGCCAATCAAACTGTCGAAGATATTTCAAATCACTTACAAGTTGCAAGTACAATCTTAAATATTATTTCATTTTCCGACGATTACTCCAGATCAACTGCAACTAATATGATGTGGTTTAAAGATACTGGAATTGCTACAGCGGGATCGGAAGAATTTATTTCAAGAGGAGTATTTACACATGGAGCTAATGCTGATGCAGATGTTGTAATTGTAAGAAATTTTCTTATCGCTAATGCTGCCAATTTTGGTATAGCCGCACCAGATGCAGCCGCTGATGCAGACGCTACAAGAGTTTCACTTACTGCTGCTTGCAATAATTTTGGTATAACACCACCAGCTGCAGATGCAAACGGTGTTGCAATGTTAAACTTAGTTAACACAACAGTTAGCGTAAAAAATAAACGTTACAATGAAGGTTTTGCTAAGAGAAAGACACTTGCAGCAGTATCACGTCAAATTACAATGATGCTGCCACTAAATACAGTATTTGTCTTTTGCAGGGACTATAATAAAGTATTTCGTGGAGTTAAACATACGCTTATTTTAGATCGATCAGATCAAAACGACTGCCTGTTTAGGTCAGGTGGGGTTGATGTACAGTTTGTCATAAAAAAAGCTTGCACTATGGATGCCAAGAATAACTCCGTCAATCACTAAAATGGCGGAATTAAATAATATGCTGGAAAAACACACAAACAGAATTTATTTTCAGCAACATAGAATATATCAAACAGCAGTTCCGAATACCACAGACTACACATGGCGAGTTACAACGACACCATGTGAACAAAAACCACGGCAATTATTTGTTGTATTTCAGAGACAAGCTCGACGTAACAACCAACAACAACATAATGCGATATTTGATAATGCTGATGTTAGACGAATATATGCTAGAATAAATTCAAAACAATATCCAGAACGAGCGATAGAATGTAATTTTGCAGATGACGCTAATAAAAATATTACTAGACCGTACATGTACCTGCTCGATGCAGTGCAAAAATATTAAGAAGTTGGAGATGGATCTCAGATATCAGTAGAGGAATTTCGTACACTTTATCCGATATTTTATTTTGATGTTAGTAAACATAGCGAGCGAGCTGTAGATAGCACAGCTGATATTGAAATTACTTGGACACTAGAAGCAGCTCCAGCAGCGCAGTTAAACGTGTATGCGTTAGTGATAAGCGATAGATTTGTTACAATTGACTCTGTCGGAGGTAAAATGACAGTCTAAGTTTAAAGTGCATTGCACTTTACTCAAAGTTCGAAAAACTTCAAGTTTAATCTATAATCGTTATATAAGATGACAAAATATATTGTAAAAGAAATACATTTGACTGATGGACAAGTTAAAAAATTAGCGGCTGCTGTTGCAAAACGGAGGCAGGTTTCATTAAAGATCAACCCAAGAGACTCCGTCTCTCACGCCCAAGCAGGTGCTTTAACAAAATTGTTGTTAACCAAAAAACAAGTAAATAAATACGATCGCAAAAAACCTTTTGTTTTAAATTTAAGTGCTGCACAAATAACTGCGATGGCAAAACATGGCGGTTTCTTCGGTCCGGTATTATCTGTGATAGCCAATACATTACTACCTAAAATCTTGCCGGTGTTAGGTACATTAGGATTAGCAGCAGCGTCTGGGGCAATATCTGGCGCAACGGAAAAGGCAGTTAAAGGTAGTGGTATAAAGAAAATTTTCGTATAAATGTTCGATGGCAACAATTTTATCTGACTGATAAATATAATGCCAAAACGAAAAACAGCAACGAAAAGAAAGACAACGACGAAAAAAAAAGACACGACAGCGAAAAGGTGGATTTCTTCCAATAGCCCCGTTACTAGCGGGATTGGCGGGAAGTCTATTGCCAGGTCTGTTAGGACGAGGACGAGGATTAATGTTGCCAGGAACAAGGCAGCGTTAAGTAATTTTGATATACTTGACAAACTAAAAAATGTAAAACATTTCAGTGGAGTTTACTCCAAAGATGAACTTATGGCGATTCCAGCGCAAGCGACACCATCGTGTGTTATAAATATACAGGATTTTAATGACGGATCTGGCACACATTGGGTAGCTGTTTATGATAACAATTATTTCGACTCATTCGGAATTCCACAAAGTGACGCAGTAAAAAAATATATGAGTAAAAAGAAAATAATAAATTATTCGTCTAATCAAATTCAACCAGTTGGAACTTCCGCTTGTGGATATTATTGCGTAATGTTCATCAAACAAATGACAAAAAATCCAGATTTTTTAAAGTTTATTTTGTAATTTGATAAAAGACCTTCTCACGCTAATGATGAGATTGCATTTAATTTTTGTAAAGCTACCTAAAGATTGCAATTAATTTTATCTAAATTACAAATTTAACAATGTCAACATATTGTCTTAAATGTAACACTAAAACAGAAAATAAAGACGAAAAAACAGAAAAAACAAAAAATAATAGAATAATGCTGAAAAGTATTTGTGCAATCTGCGGAAGAAAAAAAAGTATGTTTTTGCCAAAAACAAGCGGAGTGGGTTACCCTCCTGACGTTGTAAGGGAGATTATTTTAGTAGACGACTAAATAAATAATGACATGCGGCTGCGATTGTGATAGAGATTTATGTCTCGAGCAAAATAAAATTGTTACATATTGCCAGAAATGCAAAAACAGAGAAATAATTGGAACAGGTATAGGTATACATAAATTAATTGGCAAATTGCCGAGACCAAAAGGCGGTTGGACATTGCCAGGCCATAAATATACAGGTCCATGGAATCCTCTTGATGAACAACTTGACGAAAACGATAATCCGCTGCCAGGACAAGAGCCTTACAATCAAGTTGACGCAATAGCCATGCGTCATGATATCTGCTATAGAGATGTTGAACTTCCAGACAGCGATCAAAATAAACACAGCTG
>JAECUM010047517.1:5898-20503 GCA_016617855.1 Megalonaias nervosa
TGACACAGAACATTGACATAGGGGCCTTTCAGTATTGGACAGAATTAGAGCAACTTTGACACAGAACATTGACATAGGGGCCTTTCAGTATCAGACAAATCATGCATTCAGATAGGGATGAAGATAAAAATGCTAAAGAAAGAATGAAAATAGTGCAAATAATTTAGATGTGCATGTTCTAAATGAAATAATTCTCATGTCCTTTCACTTTTAGATTTGCATAGCACCTGTGTTGAAGACAATCCTGTCTTTGGGAAACTCTCCAAAGCAGCGCATGAAGGCTCTATCGCTGAAGCTTCTGGCTGAGCTATGGGCTTTGCAAGACAGATGCTTTCCACATCTCCTTAAGGCCATCACAGAGGGAACCACAAAGAATGTTGCCAAGGAAACTGCAGATGAAATAATTTTTGCTAAAGCTAAAGCCATCAGAGATGTGTGTAAACTGAGGTACATTCAGCATGTTCTTTTTTTAAGAAACGTGTAACAGAAAAGTGTGAAAAAATTATACTCTCATGAGATCCAGTAAAGCATATTTAAATTTGAACCACTAATCATAGATTCCATTGAGTATATCCACAGAATTTCAGCATTCTATTTGAGCATTCTATATTCTCTTTGAGTAGAGTTATGCCCCCTTGTCATAAAACTCCCCATCTTTCTTGCCAATATCTCTTAGCCACGTCCTCAACAAACCTACATAACCTACTTTCAGAGTGAAATTGGCAGACATAATTTCCTGGAATTGGCTTCTTAAAAATTATGAATTTGCATGTTGATGATTGCCCTATACTAACAAACTCATTTTAGTTAAGTGTCTTGATATTTTAAAGATCAGTCCCAATTGAAAAATTATTTTGACACCTCAGATTATTAGATATGTAGATACTATATATTAATTTAATGTTGTGGGCATCATTGTTTATAGAAAATTTAAATTACATTTCAGTGATATTTAAATTCATGAATATATCTCAAACCAAAGTGTCAGTTCATTGAGTTGTGTATTGTAGTGGGTATTTTTTCAGTCTGACTAATAATTGGCTTGAGACGATTATTCTGTTAATTGGTTTGTGTCATCATGTGGATGAACCATTGTCCTCAACATTTGTCAGAATAAAGCCAGTAAATAGGGGTTTTACAACTGGTTTTTTTATCCTTGTGATCAAACCATATTCTGAATGCCGTAGTCATTACATAGGATACTAAGCAGTATTCTGTTTGTATTAAAGTTTGTATGCTGATACGTTGATGTATCCCTTTTTTATTTCTCATTATTATTAAATGATAATGAGACATTTTCTGAATGTTCCGAATCTGTTTTGCAGTGACATAAAGAGAAATTCTGCCCCCAACCCACCCACCTGCCTGCAAAATGTAGTTCTGGGGCTCTCTTCCAATAAAAAAAATTGATGAGAATTTTGGGACCTTTGCAGTTGCTACACCACTGCATTTGTTTTTATCATTGCCCATTTCTTCATTTTTGTTGCCACTCTTTTTGAAAAAATGGAATCCATAGATCTGGTAACTTTATTAGGAAGTGTATTAGTAATCTGGGTGCAGATTAACAAGCAAGTGGTATAAATAATTTCAAAATTTTAGTTTGCTAGTCCAAACCGCTTGCAAATTCTCATTAAGGCTACCAAGATTGTTTACAATCATTTTGTCTTAATCTGTCATAAAGCTCATGCCTGATTCAGATGAGTTATCATTCTTGTCTTATCACTGTCAAACCATTATGTATCCTTGTCTTATCACTGTCACACCATCATGTATATCATGTACCCTTGTCTTATCACTGTCAAACCATCATGTATCCTTGTCTTATTGCTGTCAAACCATCATGTATCCTTGTTTTTTCACTGTCAAACCATGCCATCACATATCCTTGTCTTATCTCTGTCAAACCATCATATATCCTTGTCTTATCGCTATCAAACCATCATATATCCTTGTCTTATCACTGTCAAACCATCATGTATCTTTGTCTTATTGCTGTCAAACCATCATGTATCCTCATCTTATTGCTGTCAAACCATCATGTATCCATGTATTACCACTGTCAAACCATCCTGTATCCTTGTCTTATCACTGTCGAACTATCCTGTATCTGTTTCTTTATGCTGTCAAACCATCATGTATCCTTGTCTTATCACTGTCAAACCATCATGTCTGAAAGTTTGATTCAGAAATATAAATATGTACTTTTATGTCTAATATCATCATAATTTATTTTTTAAAATCTTAAACCTATTTTCATCCCACCTCATTTATAAATGCATCATGGTGTATTTTGATACCATACATCTGTCCATCCATCTGTCTGTCTGTTATCACTGTTATCATATCACTTCCTAAACTGCTAAGTGGAAATTCATGAAATTTTACACTTATGTTGCCCCAGTGCTGACATCTTCATAATTAGATCCTTTACCTGGGAACCCTGTTAAGGGATCAAAAGTCAAATGTACAAACATTTGAATAAACACATTTTCGAATATTTTATGCACAAATTTTATATATGCTGTCATATAGTAAGGCATCAAATATTTGAGAGATTTTGCTTTATGGTCTCTGGGTCACTGTCTTATTGGGGCCTGGGGGTGGTTTGAGCAGGGTAGAGAAAGAGGGTTTTGGAATATGCATTAAAAGCACTTGTTTTATTAAATGTTTACATGTTATCCTCTGACATTCTCAATAACAGCAAAATCCCAGAGAATGACGATGATGTTCTGTCAAGGAAATTTGGATTTTAGGAGTAGTTATATATTACCAGTTATTATTACATTGCAATCATTTCTAGTGATTGTCCCTGGTCCAAGGTGAATCGGTTCCTCCAGTTAATGACATCTGCCAATTATTATTTGGAGATTTAGTACAAAAATAAACATAATCTCAGCCTGATACCTTAACCACTTTCATTATTATTCCTGCTTGGCATGTGCTTATTGTACTCACACAGATGACTGTCCTTTCTGTGTCCTTGGGTATGTGCTTAGTGTACTCACACAGATGACTGTCCTTTCTGTGTCCTTAGGCATGTGCTTAGTGTACTCACACAGATGACTGTCCTTTCTGTGTCCTTTGGCATGTGCTTAGTGTACTCACACAGATGACTGTCCTTTCTGTGTCCTTGGGCATGTGCTTTGTGTACTCACACAGATGACTGTCCTTTCTGTGTCCTTAGGCATGTGCTTAGTGTACTCACACAGATGACTGTCCTTTCTGTGTCCTTAGGCATGTGCTTAGTGTACTCACACAGATGACTGTCCTTTCTGTGTCCTTAGGCATGTGCTTAGTGTACTCACACAGATGACTGTCCTTTCTGTGTCCTTAGGTATGTGCTTAGTGTACTCACACAGATGACTGTCCTTTCTGTGTCCTTAGGCCAGATGAGGTGTAGGATATGGCTGAAAGTCACTGCTCCTATAGCAGCTGAAAAAGGGAGCTGCATCCTCTTCTTTTCTGGCAGACCCCCTCCAGTCCCAGGAGGGATCACCAGCTCCCAAGAGGGGTACTGTTTTTTCATTGCAAGAAAAAATTTATCATCTTTAACTCAGTCTGGTAGTCCTATGCCTGTGTCAAAAGTGTCTTGATCACGAGCTGAGTTGAGTTCCCTAGACAGGGACTTCTTGAGCTGATCTCTTACCTGACCAGTCATTTACTGGTCACTGGTTACTGGGCAACGGGTCTAGACACCAGGCACCAATTATCAGGCAGGGTAAATACGCATCAAATGGCATCTGTCACCAGTCATCCAGTACTGGTCATAGTAGTGGGTACAGAGTTGACATACATGGAAATGGGGCTCAGTTGGCACCCTTTTCTCCCTATGTTCCTGTTCAATCCCTATGGGACTTTTGGTGTTCCCCACCCCTTATGGTGACTCAGGAATGTCTCCCTTCCACCCACACCCCTCACCCATTGATGAGTTTCCCATGGCCCCATCAGTTGGTGTACTAGATACTACAACACCCTCCCTGTCCCCTCCAGATGATAAATTATTGTACAAAAAGGACGAAGCACGCTCCTCACTTCCTGCATCAAGAAGGGATGCAGGGCATATCATTTGAGTGGTTAACAGGTAAATGCACTGTGTAGCTGAATGCTGGGACCCTCTACACATTAAAAGAGGATTGCTGTCTTTACTTAGGGTCTCTCCGCCTCAAGGACCTCCAAGAAGAGAAGTAAAGTGTGTGTGTGTGATTTGGATGTTAATGTAACTTTAACAATTTTTCAGTCATATTGCTACATGCCGTAGACATGTAGCATCATGTCCCACCCAGTCACATTATTCTGACACCAGCCCAACCAGTCCTGACACTAACCTCTTAATGCTGAGCTTCTAGCGAGGTAGCTAATAGTACCATTTTTGTAAGTCTTTGGTATGACTCGGCCTGGGTTTGAACCCGCGACCTCCCGCATCCGAGGCGGATGATCTAACCACCAGGCCACCAGAGCAGTAAGAGAAGGAAAGGGATATTCCTGTCTTGTCCTGTCAACAAGAACAGAATGACAAACTTTTTATACTAGTGGACATGAATAAGTTCAAGGTGAATATGATTCTGTAGATTTGTTTTTCTCGTCTAGTATCACCATCTCTGTCCATCCCTACTGGTTAGGCAATAGAAATTGAAGGTGGTAAGCATAAACAGAGTTTTCTGCCTTCTTACCCAAAAGCTTTTAAGAGTTTTTGGACACCAACATGGAGGGGCTTTCAGGGACTCATGATAAATCCAATCTTCTGCTGCTTCCCCACTCTGCTGTGGTGAAAGGCATAGCACCGAAGTTATCACATGGCCAAGAGACAGCTGGAAATAGTGGTCAGTCCCCTCTTGCTGGTGGCAGCCCCTTGTTCCAGCATTCAGCTTACAAGGTGCATTTACCTGTTTGGCAACTCCAACTTCAGGCACTAAAGCATATCAGTCAGGACCAGACTCACATGCCTTTAAGTCACTAGAAGCAGTGAAGGTTAAAAGTCAAACCCTGCTTATCAAAGCTTCACACACCAATCTTATGGTATCAGTCTCCCATAACCTTGTGAGGTAGGAGTCCCTGTCAGCAACTGCCTTGCATAGACTTCTAGACAGTGAGGCACCTGTTCTTGACGTCAGTGGTTCTTTCATAGCACAACTCCACATGCAAATAATTGCTTTGTGAGACCTTGAAGATTTTGCTGGAGCACAGCAGGAATCTGTTGACTCCTTATGCAGTGGTTTAATCTTAATTTCTACAATTGGCCTCCCAAGATGTGAAGGAACAACAATGACAACAGTGGTCATTAGCCTCAGTTCCAGACCCAGCTAAACCAGCTAAGAAGTGTCCTTAGCCTGGGAGATCTATGGGTCTCTCTGCTCTGTGTTTAAGCAGGGGTCCCAGCAGAACCACCAGACCACATTTAAATCACCTCACCCTTCTTTCTTTAAACAGGTACACCAAAAGGGTCAGGGAATGAAGTCTCTGCACTCTTATCCCCTCCTTAAGGAGAGAGTCAGTCAACCCAATGCCAATGGAGTCGCACCTTCTCTTGCCAAGTCACATCTTCCTTACATCCCAGAAGGTGTTAGACTTTGCCTTTTTTAGAGACCTGATTGTACCTAATAGACGCATGAGTTCTCTGCACAATAAAAGTCGATTACTGGCTTTACCTTGGGACTATCCACCTTAAGGACCCCAATTTGGTTCCACTAGAACAAATTAACAGCTATAAGAGAAGAGGTTCACACTCTAGTAAAGAAGGGGCAGTAGAAAAGGTAATATACACTCCAGGATTCTGTTCATGGATCTTCCTGCTTCCAAGTAAAGGGGGGGGGGCATTTTGCCAAATTGCTCCCGATTAAACGAATTTATTCAGGAAGAACACTTGAAGATGAAGATGTATGCCTCAGTCAGGAACAACATAAGGAGGAATGACTGGGCAGTCTCCATTAACCTCCAGGATGTGGACTTACACATCCTAATCTTCAAATCCCACAGGAAATTCATGCTCTTTTCTTTGGTCTATTCTTTGCTCCTAGAGCCATTACCAGAGTGATGGGAATAATATCATCTTACTTGAGACCATTATGGAATCCATTATCTAGTTATTTTGATAACTGGTTGATGTACAATATTCTCCAACATGCTTTACTAAGAGATCTGTCACTCTCTTGGAAGATAGTGACTTGTCTGGGTGTAATTCCAAATCAGAAGAAATCAGATCTAATTCATTGGCAAAATTTAATTTTCAAGGGAATGAATTTGCTCGTGATTCAAGAGACATAGGAGACCTACAATTTTCATTGCTTGCAAACTTGAGACTTCACAGGAATCTTTCTTTGAACTCAGTTTTTTGGTATCCAGTTTCATTTCCACTTGAGTTAGTGGCTAAATCAAGACAGGTTTCTGTCTGGAGTTCCACTTCATGACCCAGCAGCTCTCTTTTTCCAGTAAATTGATACCACATACTCGGGCACTCAAGGGGATAGTAATTAGGGCTCACAGTTTCTGAAGGCATCTTCTCTTCATATTAACAAACTAGAAATGTGGACCATTTTCCTTTCACCATAGGGATTACGTCAGTTTCATGAGACACTACTGTATTATGGTTGCTATGGACAACACATTGGTTTCTATCATTGCTCAGACATCATAGAGACATTCATACCCCTTCTCTTTGCTTGGAAGCTTGGAACCTCCTGAGAAGAACAGTTTCAGAGGGAATCACTCTCCAAGTCTGCCACATTTCAGATAAGAGATATATCCTGGTGGACAACTTGTCAGTTGGTCCTCATTGAATGGTCTCATCTTGACAGCTTCTCTCTGTGGTATCAATGTTTCTGGTTTAACAATGTCAACTTGTTGGTAGTTGCCCCCAGTGAATTACTGCTGAAGAGAGGTCAACATTTGCAGCATGGAGGGCAGCTCCTGCACAACAGTCCACCGACTCTCCACCTTCTTACCTGGTCCATGTCAAAGCATATCTCAGCCACAGTAAGTTTTCTAGCAGGGTTGCCAATTGCAACATCCATGCTCGAAGACAGATGATCTCCAACATTTACAATGCCTATAGAGGAGTACTCTGTAATTGGTGCAGTAGGCAACAAATTGATCCAGTATGCCCAAAATTGACCACAGTTGCAGATTTTTTCTCTTTCTTGTAAAACATTGCTCAATATCAACCTACAACAGTCATCTCCAGTACTCTTTAAGTTCCTTATGAACTTTACCACAGGGTCAGACCCTCATCTTTAAGAACTTATCAGGTGGCTTTAGTTTCAAAGACCAGTTTATTGCTTTTTTAATGCCTGGGTGGAATCTTTTGTTTGTTCTATGGTTGTTGTTTAACCAACCATATAAACACTTCAGAGAGGCTTCCTTTGAGAATTTTACATTACAGAAGGTCTTCCCTCTATCTCTATCATCTTTAAGAAGAAGTAGTGAAATTCATGCCTTATCTGTGCAAAAAAGAATTCCTATGATTCAGTGGCAACTACGATTCAGTTTCCTTAATTATCATCCTGGTTTCTGACCTAGAATCAGCTATTTTTGGTAGCCCCTAAACCAAGTGAAATCCCAAATCTAAGATATATCAGCGCAAGGGATGATCAAATTAAAGTCCTTTACCAGGTTTGAGCCGCATGTTTCTATTGGGCTGAATCAAATGGGAAAATAAATTGATGAAATAATTTGATTCTCTCACTCAAAGTTACTGCTGATACTTTGGCAGTCACCATCTTGAGATGACCAATTTTATCAAAAGAGCTTATTAATCTCTCACTGAGATACCTTTCCTATAGAAAATCAGAGTCCATCAGGTTAGGGCTTGTGCTGCATATTTGGCTTTTCTTAATCATTCTTCTCTGGATGATGTCATAGAAGCCACTTTCTTGCTGTCTCAGTCTGCCTCTTCATTATATGTCATTCACTGTCACAACAGAGTGAAGGTATTTATGCATTAGTTCTGATTGTGTTAGTCTTGCCATTTGTCAGGCTATTCCTTCAATCTGAGGCAGAGCACCCAACTGACAGTTGCTGACTATGTTAACTCAAATAGCTGTGCATGGGTCCATCAGCCAATCACCAGGCTGGGAAAGTCACCTACATAATAAGAACAGATAATGTATTACAGCTATTAAAATTATTGGGGGGGGGGGTAAAACTAATTATTAATTATGTAATACTTACATGTTATATTATTAGCAGATTCCTTCCTTCCTTCCTCCCTGCTCTGATGTTCTTTCAGTCACAATCCAAGTGAAAGAAGGATGACTTTCTGAATGACAGAAGTGACTAAGGTATCAGACTGGGACTGTGTTTACTTATGTTCTAGACCTCCAGTTGCTAAATGAATGACAGAAGTGACTTAGGTGTCAGACTGGGATTATGTTTTCTTATGCTCTAGACCCTCCAGTTACTAATTGAAGGGAGAGTTCACCTTGGGCTGGAGGCTTGTACCAGGAAAGGTTATAGCAATGTAATAATAACAGGCTGGTATTACTTAATATGAATTTGTTTTACCACCCTTCTACTCTCCTTCCCCAAAAAACCTACCGGTACATGTTTCTTAGCTAGAATTTACAGCTGGAGTTGAAAGCTGAAGAGGTGTATCTAAAGCTTAAAACATGGAGTGGGTATACGAAGGAACAAAAAATACAGGATAATGTTATGCTATATGTGATAAATCTCTCATCTTTAATTAGAAGTTAACAGCCATGCTAAATATATTCCCAGGCCAGAGCAACATGGAGATGACATGCTTCGCCCCCTGTCTGATATTCTGGACTTGTGCACAGAGGAACACTATGCCCCTGCTGCAGCTATGGTTCTAGAGGGTCTCTGTTGCCTTTGTGAGACAGAGGTAAGTCAGTACATAGCAAGTCAGTAGAACTGAATTTATTATCCCTCAATCATTTGCAATGGTCCAGGCACCTTGCTTTGATCCTGTTCAAACCTGTTATATATATATTTGAGAGGACAATTCGATGCTCGGTGATATGCCCACCTTATTTTAAAAAAACAAAGAAATAATTTTATAGGATTTTTTAACCCCTATTTTTTTACAAAGGAAAATATACTAATATGTTTGCCTTTATTTGCATATGTCTGTCTGTCTCAAGAGGCTTATTAGCACAGTTATGAATGAATATTTGATGTTAACAAAATTCATAGGTAGGGCACCTGATTAGAGTTTCATCCTATCTGAATGCTTATTTTTCTTAAGTTGTTTTCAGTCTTTAAATTTAACTTTTTTGGTGTTACCGTTGTTCAGATGATTCGACTACTTGACCTTGTACATTGAAACTGAGAAGGTGGTTCTCAGATAATGTAGATAACCAGATTAGATTTTCTCCCTATTGAAGGATGTTCTCTTGGTTAATATTCATTTTTCAGACTGTTTGAAACATATCTTCGTTAATTGTAAATAGGTGAATACATGTTCAGGGGAACACAATGTTTTATCTAATATCTGACCATTTTAGAGGGCATCAAGGAAAATCAGATGTTTTTAACTAATTGAGTTACCCTCTTTAAATAAAGACATTATAATTATTATTATTATTATTATTATTATTATTGTCTTTTTACAAGTTGTCTTGATTTGATAAAGAAACATTATGTCTTGCTTAATCTTTATTATATAAATAGTTTGTTTATAACTATGAAAGAAACTCTGTTTAAACTCGAATTGTTGTGTCGTGTTTCCTTAACAAGTTTAGCTAGATAGTCCACAAAATTGACCCACTTTTTCCATATTGCAAAGGACATCATTGTAACAGTTATTGTTTATTCTGTAAGTAAACGTCTTTTATTTAAATTATCAGCTTGAAAATGATCACAGAATAAACAAAAATTACACAATAACTTCATACCAAATATAAGGATATGGCTGGAAGTTCTAATTGCGTGTTCTTTGTTTAAAATGGGTGCCATGCTTGATGCAATGGAGACAAAACTGTATAACTGAGCAATCAGTCTGTTTGCATTTAGTGCCCTGTGCAATTCCACAGCCAGATTAGTGGTTGCATCATCTCTGTCATCAAATAAAGATGTTTTCATACAGTAGATAGGGAGTTTACAGGCAAATATGCAACATTCTTCCAGGTATAGTCAACCTTCCATGAGTGACTTAGGTGTTAATAAACATGTTTAGGTGAAAATTTTGAGATTTTATGTTATGTTACAACTCATGCAAGTTGAAACCAACAATTTAAGTAAAATTAACATGCTATTTATTTCTCTACAATACAAAGTGAGAATTCAAGAGACACAGTTTTGTGAAATAAATTCTAAATAATACTGAAATTCCTATCACAAGTCCAGAACTATAGAATGTTCTGGAAATATAGAATGTTCTTAATATATTCCAGTAATCTTGAATGTCTGGCTGTACCACAGTGGCGCAGTCCAGAATGTCTTTGAATGAGTTTACCATAATGCAAAAGTAGTGCATTAGTCCAAAAGTTGATGAGGACTTTTTAATTCCATTGAATAATTTAAATAAACAAATTCTTTATAATTGTATCTGAACACAACTGTAAATCTGATTAATGGATTCCACAGACTGATCTTAAAACATAAATTTATTATTTGTTATCAACTCCCTGTTTATAGACATTTAACTTGACCTGCAACATAATAAAATGTAAAGATTTCTGATGGAGAAACCTAGTCTAACTGGATCAAGACTGATGTTGAACTCTTCCTACATAAAAAAGCCTGTTTCTAGAATGTTCTGAACTAAAACTTTATGTTAACATGTTATTTACAACTTACAGTCATGGACAAAAGTTAATCATGTAAACATCGTGTTTATAAATGACCATTATCGTAAAGTACAATCTACAATCAGAAACAAATGTTAAGTACATAATATAGATATATACATAATTATACAATCTTCTTGTAGCAGACACTCATGCATAAATATTTGTGTGCACAGTGAAAATGAATGGACAGTTACATTAACTGTTAGATCATGATAATTGGTAGTTGACTAGAACAGAATCTGCAGTGGAACATAAATAGGTATCTGTTCTAGCTGGTCAGTATGGAGTCTACAGTGGAACATCAATAGGTTATCTGTTATAGCTAGTCATTATAGAGTCTACAGTGGAACATAAATAGGTTATCTGTTGTGCCTAGTCAGCATAGAGTCTACAGTGGAACATAAGTATAGAGTCTACACAAGTTATCTATAGCAGCTAGTCAGTAGAGTCTACAGTGCAACATGAATAAGTTATCATTTGTAGCTAGTCAGTATAGAATCTACAGTGGAACATACACATGTTAGCTATAGTAGTTTGTCAGTATAGAGTCTACAGTACAACTGAAATAGGTTACCTGTTGTAGCTAGTCAGTATAGAGTCTACAGTGGAACATAAAGGCTCTCACATTGATGCAGAATGTGGTATAAGGCTTTCACCTTCGTACATTGCATTCTGTTATAATCTTGTCACAGAATGTTAGGGTATAAGGTTCTCACATTAATGCATTGCCTGTCATTAGGTGTTCTTTTCACAGAATTGCTAGGGTATAAGGCTCTCACATTGATACAAAATGCTAGGTTACAAGGCTCTCACATTGATACATAATGCTAGGGTATAAGGCTCTCACACTGATACATAATGCTAGTATATAAGGCTCTCACATTGATATAGACTGCTAGGGTATAAGGTTCTCACATTGATACAGAATGCGAGAGTATAAGGCTTTCACATTGATACAGAAGGCTAGAGTTATAAGGCTCTCACATTCATACAGAATGCTAGGGGATAAGGCTGTCACATTGATACATAATGCTAGGGTATAAGGCTCTCACCCTGATATACGATACTAGTGTATATGGCTCTCACATTGATACATAATGCTAGGGTATAAGGCTTTCACATTGATACATAAAGCTAAAGTATAAGGCTCTCACATTCATACAGAATGCTAGGGGATAAGGCTCTCACATTGATACATAATGCTAGGGTATAAGGCTCTCACATTGATACATGATGCTAGTATATAAGGCTTTCACATTGATACATAATGCTAGGGTATAAGGCTTTCACATTGATACATAAAGCTAGAGTATAAGGCTCTCACACTGATACATAATGCTAGTGTATAAGGCTCTCACATTCATACAGAATGCTAGGGTATAAGGCTTTCACATTGATACATAAAGCTAGAGTATAAGGCTCTCACATTGATACATAATGCTAGAGTATAAGGCTCTCACATTGATACATAATGCTAGTGCATAAGGCTCTCACATTGATACATAATGCTAGTGTATAAGTCTCTCACATTGATACATAATGCTAGTGTATAAGGCTCTCACATTGATACATAATGCTAGTGTATAAGGCTCTCACACTGATGCAGAATGCTAGAGTATAAGGCTCTCACATTGATACATAATGCTAGGTTACAAGGCTCTCACATTGATACATAATGCTAGGGTATAAGGCTCTCACATTGATACATAATGCTAGTATATAAGGCTCTCACATTGATATAGACTGCTAGGGTATAAGGTTCTCACATTGATACAGAATGCGAGAGTATAAGGCTTTCACATTGATACAGAAGGCTAGAGTTATAAGGCTCTCACATTCATACAGAATGCTAGGGGATAAGGCTGTCACATTGATACATAATGCTAGGGTATAAGGCTCTCACCCTGATATACGATACTAGTGTATATGGCTCTCACATTGATACATAATGCTAGGGTATAAGGCTTTCACATTGATACATAAAGCTAAAGTATAAGGCTCTCACATTCATACAGAATGCTAGGGGATAAGGCTCTCACATTGATACATAATGCTAGGGTATAAGGCTCTCACATTGATACATGATGCTAGGATATAAGGCTCTCACATTGATGCAGATTGCTGGTGTATTTGGCTCTCACATTGATGCATAATGCTATTGTATAAGGCTCTCACATTGATGCATAATGCTAGTGTATAAGGCTCTCACATTGATGCATAATGCTAGAGTATAAGGCTCTCACATTGATACATAATGCTAGGGTATAAGTCTCTCACATTGATACATGATGCTAGTGTATAAGGCTCTCACATTGATACATAATGCTAGGGTATAAGGCTTTCACATTGATACATAAAGCTAGAGTATACGGCTCTCACATTGATACATAAAGCTAGAGTATAAGGCTCTCACACTGATACATAATGCTAGTGTATAAGGCTCTCACATTCATACAGAATGCTAGGGTATAAGGCTTTCACATTGATACATAAAGCTAGAGTATAAGGCTCTCACATTGATACATAATGTTAGTGTATAAGGCTCTCACATTGATACATAATGCTAGTGTATAAGGCTCTCAGATTGATACATAATGCTAGTGTATAAGGCTCTCACACTGATACATAATGCTAGTGTATAAGGCTCTCACACTGATACATAATGCTAGTGTATAAGGCTCTCACATTCATACATAATGCTAGGGTATAAGGCTCTCACATTGATACATAATGCTAGTATATAAGGCTCTCACATTGATGCAGAATGCTGGGATATAAGGCTCTCACATTGATGCATAATGGTAGGGTATAAGGTTCTCACATTGATGTATAATGGTAGGGTATAAGGTTCTCACATTGATGCATAATGTTAGAGTATAAGGCTCTCACATTGATACAGAATGCTAGGATATAAGGCTCTTACACTGATACATAATGCTAGGGTATAAGGCTCTCACATTCATGCAGAATGCTGGGATATAAGGCTCACACATTGATGCATAATGGTAGGGTATAAGGCTCTCACATTGATGCATAATGCTAGGGTATAAGGCCCTCACATTGATACATAATGCTAGGATATAAGGCTCTCACATTGATGCAGATTGCTGGTGTATAAGGCTCTCACATTGATGCATAATGCTATTGTATAAGGCTCTCACACTGATGCATAATGCTAGTGTATAAGGCTCTCACATTGATGCATAATGCTATTGTATAAGGCTCTCACATTGATACATAATGCTATTGTATAAGGCTCTCACATTGATGCATAATGCTAGGGTATAAGGCTCTCACATTGATTCATAATGCTATTGTATAAGGCTCTCACATTGATGCATAATACTAGAGTATAAGGCTCTCACATTGATACATAATGCTAGGGTATAAGGTTCTCACATTGATACATAATGCTATTGTATAAGGCTCTCACATTGATACATAATGCTAGGGTATACGTTTCTCATATTGATACACAATGCTGGGGTATCAGGTTCTTACATTGATACAGTATTCTAGTATTCTCACACTGATAGATTGTATGCCATTATCCATTGCTTTCACAGAATGCTAGGATATAAGTTCTCATACTGAGACAATGCTAGGATTTAAGGCTCTTGTATTGATACAAAAAGCTAGCGTATAAGGCTTTCACACTGATACAGAATGCTAGGGTATAAGGCTTTCACACTGATACAGAAAATGACTGTACTTTCCACCAACTTGGTTTTATTTCAACTAATTTGTTTAGAAAAGTTTTATCTTGAATGAATGGTGGAAGAGGGGTGATATAAACTTTTAGTTCCTTCACTGCTGTTTTGGTTACCCATTCTTTTGGATGATTGAATCCACTGACATCA
>JAECUM010047519.1:0-18128 GCA_016617855.1 Megalonaias nervosa
AAATAACTTATCGGACCGATTTTAATTTAAGATAAAATCACATAGATGTCTATGTAGTAAATTAGCCATATTAATGAACAAAGACATTGATATGATATGTCATTCTCAATACATTTACGATTGATTGGATAGTTTGTATGCACAGATAATTGTAAACTTGCTAATGATGCCTTAGTAGTAATATATGAATTACCTGATTAATAAATGAACCTCAAACACGTAGTTATCGTAAAAATAATGCAGTTAAATATATATTAATCAAATAATATTATTTTATTGGATGATTCTAGTTTGTGAAAACGAGACCTAAAATGTAGATTCTACAGCATATTTTATAAGTAATGCTCAATGACAAATTATGATATGCTCATATTCGTCTTCGTTAACTTCACATTGTCAGAATAGTGCACTATTTTACGCATATGAACACCTTGATAATGCATGCACGTGCACGAAACGTGTGCCTAAAATCTAATAGTGTATTAGGAACTACTTTCTAAACAAACAATGTATACTCATGCAGTAGTCACTTTAGCTTCTGGTTGTTAGATTTGTTTGTGAATAAACTAAACAAGATGTTTAGTACATTTAAAGGTATAGATGATACAGTTAACGATGTGGACGAGTTCACTGATTCAGAAACGAAACTTTCAAACAAGCAAACGAATGCACGTGATAGACGCAATATCAACAATAAACGTGAGACACGCAGTAATTGAAAATACCGTTCTGAAGCAGTTATTTAGGAGAATATTTGTAGAATAGAATAGAAAATAGAATGGTTCACTGGTCTCTAGGTTCTACAAAATATGTAGCATATTGAGGCTAAGGGTTATCGCATGTCCATGACAGACGTACCATTTTAAAAGTCTGTCAAAATGCTAGATTCGAGAAAAAATGCAACATAAAATTTTCGTAGGAAACTAATAGCCTCAGAACCAACAAGCAAAGACAATGAAAAATTATTATTTGCGCTGGGTAAATTGGCTGTCGCACAACAACATCTTTGTAATTTACATCGTGTACTTAATTTGATGTATTGTTAGGCTAGCGACAGACGACACACACTTTACGATACAGATCATAGCTGGGGTCCCTCCAACAACATGTGGAATTCCTCAAAGTATACTTTCTTAGTTAGTTCTGCAAGTCCTAATGCCATGGCATGTAAAACCTGATACACGTCGAAACTGTACTGGAATTTCGAGAACATTTCCAGCTGAAATGGATTCTTCTTACTGCACTGTATTGACGCCATAATCCAGTCCATCATAATCAGGAAGGCAAATTTGAGTTCGATGAAAATAGTGACAAACTCTACGTGCATTCATTCACAATATGACTCTAAGTTTTAATTTTAAGTAGACCAAAATGAATTTTTTTTTAATACTACGTGACGAAGCTCGAAAGCAGCTGGGCGGCGCTTTGTGTGCATTAATATATTTTATTATGTATTGCTGAATCTACGGTTGTGTATCTTTTTAATACAGCAAAAATTTAATTCCTATGTTTCCTGTAGTGTATTTTATATAATTAAGCTTTAGCTCGAATAGGAAAACGAGTATATAATAAAAAGATTACTGCATTTGTATGGAAAAATATGAAATTATTTTCTCAGATGAAGACTGTAATAAAAACCTTCGTATTTTCCTTACAAATACAGTAACCTATAAGAAAATATACTCTAGTTCATATCAAGCATATTAGTATTTCAATGTTGTGACCATTTCAATTTAATAAATCACCACCGCTCCGGAGGTCTAGTGGTTAGAGCGTCCGTCTCGGATGCAGGAGATCGTGGGTTCGATCTCGGGTCGAGTAATACCAAGGACTTATAAAAATGGTACTGACAGCTGCTTCGCTTGCTGCTCAGCATTAAGAGGTTAGTGTTAGGACTGGTCGGTCTGGTGTCAGGATAATGTGACTGGGTGAGACATCATTGCTACATGTCTGCGGCATGATGCCCCAGTGCTAGACATCGCTATAAACTGCCACACGGCAGACATCGTAGCAATATGACTGAAATATTGTTAAAGCTACGTTACAAATCCAAATCACACACACATAAAATAAATCACCAAAGTATGTTGTGCCGCAATTTAAAGCACACTAAGTTAAATTACTCTTCTAAGCAAATACTTGAAGTATTGGTCGATGAAGTTAGCTGCCTCGTAAAATATAGACCAAAGGTGACCTTGATTTATCTAATAAATCCAGTTCTCTTCATGAAGCATCTGCATTGTTAGTTTATTTGATCGCTAGTGATGGTGTCTGGGAAGCTGAGGCTGGCTAAGCCATTAACGCAGGAGAAACGAGCAGATGGACAGACACAACTACTTTAGGTCGAACTGCTTTGAATGCCAGAAGAAAACTAAATAAGATGAGTACAGACAAAAAGACTGCTTTCAAAAGGGAACTACCTCACTACAGTCTGAAGTCATGGTCGTCTTCGAGACCGAAGGACGAACATCACCTCACTACAGGTAGTATTAATATGTTAAGTACTTACAGGGTAAGCAGACGACGATAGTGATCAATGCGTATAGTAAGTATTAATATAGATACATATGCACAAATTAGTAATGTTATGAACCTCCACCGTCTGCAGTGTAGTAAACCACAGAATCTCAACATCCTAGATCGTATCCTGAAATCTGTTAATACTTTTTGAAGTATATTCACGTTTTCAAATGTCACATAAAAATGACGAGTAATTGAAGTTTGAAGGATGTGACGTAAGTTGGGAAATATAAAGTTGCTGAACAGAACATAAATGATAAAATACTATGTTATAAATATGACGTCTGCAAGTATTTGAAATTGGCCGAATATTACAAGGTCAAACTCGAATGAAAACTCCAAACAACACACAATAACATAATTACAATTCAATGAAGAACATACAAGATGACCAGGAACCTTCAAAATAATTTAACTCCTACATGACAGGGGATATTTCGCATGAACACTGGTCGGCATATTTGACGGAAAGTGCTTAAGTGAATACAATTACTTTGTATCGTTTTAGCACGCTAAAGTGGGCAATGTGCTTGTGACTCAGGCAGAGGACTGGAAACAATCATTACAGATAAGGCATCGACAGATTTCGAAATGTAATAATATCATACCTTATGTTATCAGACACTTTTAATATGCATGTGTTATCTTTAGGCAGAAATCAGGTATATTCTAGAAAAGTATGTTTATCATTCACTCCAATCCATACCTAACTTTATGAATAACTACAAACGAATGCAACTTGTCATTAACATATTTATGAATATTTCCCTTCATTTCCTGTTACTGCGTGTGCCATTATCTTTTTGTTTACTCAATGTATAATATACGGTGGATTGTTTGACGCAATTAGTAAGTATCATACCTAGAAAAAATAATGGGTAAATGTTGGACGGTTTGATATGATTGTAAATAATGGGTAAGGAACGGAAGGGACAGTTGAAAGGATGTGTCGGTCAACGTTTCATAATGCCAAAGGACCATAGGTCTATCACATCAATAATATGCTTTGTCTTGTAGATTTTTATTAATATTGTGCTGTGTCTTGTAGATTTTTATCTTTCTTTCCCTTATTTTTGCTGTTACTGCTTTCTGCGTTTATTTTACATTTCTTTATAAACATCTCATATCATACAAAACAACCAATCAGCGATCATGCAACGTAATCACCATTAATTCCCATCCACTATAGTCTGACTGTACCTCCCCGTTTGTTTGTATCCCCCCTACCGATTTCAATAACGAAAACGTTTTAATGTGATAAAAAGTGAACAGAACTAAGGCAATTGAATCATTGATTTATAATTTCTAACCTGACTGTGACCAGGGTGGCATTAATATTGGCATCCCGTGCACCTTTCATGCTTAACGGACTTTTCATTCTAACACGGCGCCATATTGCACACACTATGGGCTAGTTTGGGCTAGTTTGTATCCCTCGGACAACATAATGAAGTAGTTCATCCTATTTGGTAAATGCCGGATAATTCCGTAAATTATCATAACGTTGAGATTTTGGAGTTATATCCCTTTGCACATACGAATATAGGAATTAAATCGCTTGTTAAATCTATGTGAAAGGCAAATTTGTTGTTGTCATTCTTTTCCTTTGCTTGATTTGACATTGTAAATATCGGAAGCAGACGACATGTGTATGTATATTTGTAGTCGTGCACACACCCCTTTGCTGAAAATGGATTTGTCCAGGAACTGGAAATGGATCTCGAGCATGTCCGTCTATTATATTAAAAACTTCCGTTAAGCATGAAACGCGCAGAGGATGACGGTGTTAGGGCCACTCTATTCAGAGTCAGGTTATAAATTATAAATCAATGAATGAATTGACTAAGTTCCTTGCACTTTTTTATTACATTGACGGTTTCCATTATTGAAATCGGTACGGATGTACAAACAAACGGGGAGGTACAGTGAGACTATAAGCAACAATTAGTTTCTCAGACATATTTCAGTTGTATGCAAGGCTGTAAAATCCATGATATTGATTTAACTTTATCATCATAAACTTGCAAAATATACAATATATTTTAACAAGAAAAATACTATTATAGAACTAATACAATTAATTCTATCATCATAAACTTGCAAAATATACAATATATTTTAAAAAGAAAAATACTATTATAGAACTAATACAATTAATTCCTGTGTTCGCCGAATTCAGTCATTAAAAAGACATATCGTGTTCTGTTTTCCTTTGTCATCACCGACTCCTCGATCAACTCAATTACTAATATAATTCATCTAATTTTGGAGAAATCTTTAATTTTCTTCAGTAGTGGAAATATAACGCCTCAGTATGAGGAAGCCTAGCGGAAGGCAAGGGCTTGAAACCATATTCTTGTATTTTTGTTGGATGAACAATGACTTCAGTAGGTCATTTATGGTGAACATTCTTGATGGGATGGTATTTATAAACTACCGACCCTTGTATTAAATAGTTATTATGTTGAGTATAATGCAGATAGAGCATTTATGTGATGTAATCTTAGATGCTGACAGTGGTATACCACCATTAATTATTCAGGCTGATGGAGTGTGTAAAAGCTGGTAAAATATATTTTATAAATTCGGAAGTTTCAAACTATGTTCCAGATAACCATGTACCAACATGTAAATGTTTAAAACCAATGAATTATTAAATCGTTCCTAACCTTACTACATGTGAGAGTTACGTACCTTGGCTTTTAATCAGCTACTAATTAATACACAGCTCTTCACACAAAAAAAAATGCAAAACAATTGGGTCAATTTAAAGAGCTGATGAACTACATGTGTGTCATTACGAATTTTTCCTTTAGGAAATCTTAAGGTCTCACGCCACGTAAATCCGGCTTTTATTCCATTCAATTACACGTTGTTTTGTCAGTAGCTTTTGAACAAAAACACCATTTATATACTAAAGCTCCACATACTTGAACAGGGAGTTAATGAAAGGAACTGAATAACTGAGATATTATATATACAGTGTTACAAGTCTATGCTCTTAAAATAAGAAACAAAAAAGAGTGAACAGCTACAATCTTTGTAAAATATATTCAATTAATTTGTTTCTCTAGAATACAATGTGAAAATAAAAAAAACTTACCGTATTGTGAATTAATTCCAAAATAATCTCACGACATAGTCCAAATAATAAAAGTTCTGAATAAAAGTTATTGGAAATCCAAATTGAATCCAATGCTGAAGGTGCTGATGTGCCTGTGGCGGCCTGTATAGTGTTGTACTACCAACAGGGTTTTGTTGAAACACAGTAATATAATTTCAGGTTTGAATTCACTATCAATCCTAGTGAATGGCTCTGTCCAAAAATATTGTTTTTTATGAGCACTCTGTATTTCCTGAGAAAACTCACTTGAATTGAATAATTTGAGTAAATAAGTTAAAGCCCAAACGAACTCCTGGTCACATAATATGTACACATTGATTCTGCTAGATCTTAAAGCATGAATGAAAATTCTTTTCAGTAACTAAATTATATATTCTTCTGCCTGACCTCATGTCACGATTGACATTTTCGAAAAAAAAAAAAAACTCACTACCTAATAGAAAATAACCTTCGAGAAACTTCTTAGTGCTATCCGAAAAAAGCTTATTTGCAATTAGAAATATATTGCTAACATTATAGCACAAAATGTGTAGCAAACAACAGGTAGAGTGGGCAGTTCATAGTGTATTTCCAAATCTCTAGATTCAGATTGAGATAAACAGATTTACTACAAAACCAAATTCAATAAGTCAGATCATGAAGAAAATAAACGTGATTTTAGACAAGATCAAATCCAACATAAAATGTTACACTATCAATAGCATATACTAAATTTAAAAAATAAAATACTAACAAACAATGCAAATTAAATAGAAATAACAACAGCCGATGATCATTACATTATTATAATGCAAGCAGTGGCCGGTGTTTAAAATCGTTAAATACATATCCACAATTGGATTTCGACAACATCGGGTGTGATGAATGATCCATACATGTATCATTGTTAGTAGTAAACAAGTGGCATCAGTGGTATTCTAATAAGTTATTCCCAGGATTGCTAAACTGGAGACTAAGGACAGGTTCTGCATGATATTTTGTGACTAATGCTAATGCAAAAGCATACCACAGAGTCTGTGTCAACAGCCCATCGGATTACTATTTGAAAGACGCAAGATTCTGTTATCATTTTACAATTTCTGTGCCGAGTCTAACATCATGGAATGAACAAATATTTATGATGCTAATATCTCTAAATATTTGCTAACGTGCTTATCATGCGCAGTTTCTTCGTCCTGTATCCGAATAACTTAATTACATTGGCATATGGCAATTTATAGCTTTTGAAAAGTGAAAGATGTTATCCCATTTGAACAGACTATAGTCGTTTTCAATAGTTAGCAAATGAGTAATTGCTTGACAGGTACCGTATTTCTGTCAATTCTGTTGTGGATCTAATTCTCTTGAATACATCTGCATCAAATAAACCACCCAAACTGTTATAATCAATGGTCAACCAATAAGAGAAATCTGATGAAAATGGATGGTATTTCCATAGATTTAATGCATATATATATATATATATATATATATATATATATATATATATATATATATATATATATATATATATATATATCAAACAGATTATATTGGTCAGCAATGTAAATGAAACTACGCAGAAATTGCTAGATTTGACGGTAAAGTCTAAACGAATAATTTCGTCTTTGTGGTTAATTGTGTTTAATATGGATATACTTAGTATACGGAGATATCTGGAGTGTAAATGAAATACCACATGCACAAGATTTCGATTGCTGGTGTGGAATTTAATGACGGAGCTACATACTATGATAAATGACAACACACTACATTATCCCAAAATCAGCTACACTTATTGCTTTGTGTAGTTATCTACCGTCTAATATAGATCACGGTGACGATGTTTTGTCTAAGAGATCGGTTTCCCCTTATAAACCATGAGCAATAGCAAATTATATATCTGCCAGTGATGGTCTCTTATACGCTGACCCTAACCAGGCCATTGGCGCTGGAGAAACGACCAGACTTGCAGATATCGCGATTTTTAGGCCGAATAACGTTGGAAAGCGGTCAAAAATACAGTAGGTAGGGGGCAAGAAAACACTATAAAAGTTGACTACCACACTACAATTTTGTAAATATAAATATATAAAGATTACTTACCAAGTACGCAAGTGACGATAATTATCAACAAATGTGGTAAAAACATTATCAGTCTTGATCCATAAACACAAGTGAGTATGTCATTAGCCTTTACTGCCACTAAGATATATCATCTCGACACACTAGATCGTGTCCTTAAAATCTCCTATGTAATTCATGAGTACATTGCACATGACAGGATGTAAGATAATTTGTTTACTGTGCAACTCTTATGCTCCCAGGGCACGACATAGGTGTGGCAATATTATCATATTATACGTAGCAAATATGTTTGCAATTAAAATATGTACTTTTTATAGGGTAAAACATGACAGAGCACACAGACTATCGAACGGTTACAATATTACAAGATGATGGAGAGAAAATTAGAGAAACCAGATACACTCATAATCCGATATATATATATATATAGAGAGTAGTATATATATATATATATATATATATATATATATATATATATATATATATATATATATATATATATATATATATATATATATCGCATTATTACTGGTCAACATCATTAATTTATGAATCAAATAGAGTTAATTAAACCAGATTGCAAAAAGTCTTACACAGTTTTAACGACATAAAATATACCAGTTTTTCTTAAATTACCTTTGAGCTTATGTATCGGAAATCTGAATGGACAGACACTTCTTTGGAAAAGCATCGAGTGAAACCAAATTGTAGGAATATTTCACAGCGTAATGTATATATTTCTGAAATCATCAAACTAATTATATCAAGATAGTTTAGGTCTAATATTGTAGGCGCTACCAAGCATTGAATGATTTGTTAATGTTGAATTTAAGAATTAGAATCAGGATCAAAATCCACGCATGTATTTCAAAATGTCGAACCTACACTTTTGGAAACCTGTTCCTTTCGATTCACTCGAAGTCATACATGAATGTCAAAATTATAAGCGAAGGCTCCAATACATCATGATATAAAAATAATGACCTTATTTCACATTTAATGTGTGAGCCTTTCTCTTTTTCAATGACCCATTATTTCATGAATATTCTTTGACGTTTATGAGACACGTAGTAAGTATCATTGCCTGCAAATATTCAATGAAAGAAACAAAAATGGATCCATCCATAACTGTCTGAAGGCTGGCGGATAATGTGTAAATAATGTTAGGGACAGTTAAAACAATTTCTCAGTGTACGTTCTAATAATGTCAATAATCTACTCTTCAAGAACAGCAATAGTTACGCCAGGAAAATCAACATACTTCCCCTGTTCCTTCTCTTCAGTGCCGAAAGGACTGTTGTTTTGAACGTGCATCTCATGTATTTAGTAAATGTCACAAGAAAAAAAAAACAACAAAGCATGTATTAGCAAATTAGTTTGCGACTAACTAGCTAATAGCTCAGTATGTGACTAACTGGCTAAAACGGTAGCCCAGACACACAGACGGTGCACACTTAGTATAAAGAAAACATGAGTCATGGTAGACTTCCATGCTATTAAGTTGCATATAATGCATTTATATCACACTCTGTAGAAACGACAGAAAAGCACAGAAAATAAACTAGCAATGTATTTGAAATTACTAAGTCGATAAGACGCTCTCGTAACTAACAGAGAAGTGAAACTGTTGTATCAGAAACCTGTGGCCCTGTTATGAACTTATGCGTAATGATTAGTTAATAATTAAACCACAATTCTATCAAGACATCACTAAATACAAAACAACTAAGCATATATTTCAAGCAGCATTTCAGAATTTCGCTTATTGCAGCTGCGTAAGAGATGGAGTGAGAAAACAAAGTACAAGACGCGTTAACTAATAATGACCTTGTAAAAGTTAAACGATAGCTCGCTGGGACGGGGGGTCTAAAATGACCAAGTTCCGAATGGGGACAGAATAACTCAAAACCGGCAGAAATTGTAAACTAATGCACACAACGTGCAGTATATGGATAAATTCCCGCAATAAATCCAGAAGGAACATTGGGTGGGCAAAAAAGCCTGGATTATTAGAGGATGAACTGTACGACGTGTGCTCTGTACAGCAGCGAAGCTGAAAGGCAGCTGCACTTGGCGGTGCAAAGCGCGGAAGGAATGGGCAAGAAATTATTCCTCTTGTCTATTTGAAATAGACTCGACACGACGATTTCCATCTTATAGTAGGGCTGACTTCGCGAGGCAGCAACCTAATATTCCTAAAGTAATGTGATTAGGGAACCTATTCGAAGGAGCAACTTCATTTTTGAGGTGATTTCAAAGAAAATTAAAGGGTGTGTTTGTTAGAATGATGTACTTAATTTACTAGTACAGACATACCATTTGATTACGTAGTACAAATTTCATATTACCTATGCTCTTTTTAATACATGTGCACGTTATGAATGATTTTTAAGTCACAGAGGATAAGCATGACTCGTTGAGTCCATCTTGTTTGTAATATTAGTATATACTAAATAAGATACAATATAATTAGTAGGTTTAGTTCTTATAAAAGTAGATAAGGTGTTTATTTGGTTGGACGCTATTTTTTAATGAAAATTATGACAACTGACAACAACAGTATTTATGAAAATATTAGTACAAATTTAATATAAATTACACAGATTCCAAATTGAACATTTACGTCGACCCCCATGTAAATCGTAGAGTGTGTTATTGATGCATAGAAAAGTTCCCTTCTGGTCATCACCACAATTTGCTGTAAGTGAAATCGTCATTTGGAGAGATGTCATTAACAAAACAAATAACATATATTGGTTAATTATCTGCTACTTCCTAACCATTTAATCCCCTTTTAACAAAGACAACCAGAACAGGGAAAACAGATACATTATATGCCAACCAACCTACAGTACGTATATACCAGGGAAGAAGAGAAAGCACATTTTACACCTACTAGTTGCGTGACATTTGAAAATATCCCACATCGTAAAAGAACCCGCTAACCTAACCCATGCAATGGGAATTAGCTTCATTCTTTGAAGAACCCACCTGACCGACCTATCCAATCGTTAATGGCAGCAACAATTGTAAACAGGTTTTTTTTTTATTAGCTGCGTGACCGTAGCTATGTATTGATCCTCCGCAATCTACTCGTACGGTCTCAAAATCTATACATCAAATTTAGCTATAGATTATCTATACAATTTACCATCAACCAAAATTACAAAAGTTATAGATATACATAATAATTCCCCTCATAATGAACAGAAAGATTTATGCAATAAAGCGTCTATTTGCATATTAATCAAACGCATATATGATGATAATACAATTACAAAGGAAAGTATTATTGATGTATAAAATGTATGCAAACTAAATCAATATAGAACTCTGCAGTTGCAATTAAATTTTATTTTCCCTTGATGTGCCTAATGTCGATATTGTAATTTTGCTACAGAAAACTCCACCTGAAAAACTTTTCATTTTATTGATGAAAGTAACTGGGTTGTGATCACTGAATATAGTTATTCCTGGAGCTGAATTAATACACACTTTAAAGTGTTGTAAAGCAAATATCAAAGCCAAACACTTCTTCTAGATAGTGAAATAATTTCTCTGGTGCTTATTTAACATTTTTAGGGAAACACCACACTAGATGATCCACACCATTTTCATCCTCTTGAATTAATACGCCACAAACCCCTACATCACTTGCATCAGCAGACATTTTAAATGATTTGTTGAAACATGGAATTGAAAGAACTGGCGCACTTTCAAGTAGGCCTTTAGTTTGTCGAATGTATCCTGACATTTGTCAGACTAATAAACCCAGGTCGTCATACTCAACAGATTGGTTAGGGGGTCAGCAATTAGGGACAAAATAAGCAAAATTTCAAATAATATCCAGCCACTCCCAATAATCGCTTCAGCTGCTTTTCACTGATAGGTGAAGGGGAATTCAAAGATAACTTAAACTTAACCTTATACCGGCTTAACTAGCACATGCCCAAACACATGAACAAATACTCGAGAAAAATTAACTTTACTTAAATTAATTGTCAAATTTGTCTCACTCAGAGGAACAAAGAATTTTAGTATAGTTTAAAGGTGAACATTCCAGGTGTCGCTGTATATAAAGACGACGTCGATGTAGACATCATAGCCATTTATGCCAGATGTTACAATGTTCATTAAACGCTGGATAGTTGAGGGAGAATGTTTCATATCAACTGGCATCATTATATTTTGGTAGAGTCTATCTGGAGTTGCAGAGGCAGACATTTTGTGTTCTCTATCCTTAAATGGAATATGCCAGAATCCTTTAAGGAGTTGAAATATGATAACATAGTTTGCATTTCCAATTTTGTCAATACTGTCATAATTTCTTGGTATTGGCAATGGATCAGTTTTGGTGACAGTGTACACCTTCCTATAGTCAGTGCTTATATAAAAAGTATCAGTTGATTTCGGCATAAGAATAGACGGTGAACTCTAGTTACTTTTGCCTGGTTTAATAAAATCGTCTGCAACAAATATTCGGTTTCCTTTTTAAAACATTCTGCGTGCGTGTATTCATCCTGTAAGGATACTGTTTAATAGGTGTAGAATCCACAATTTCAACATCATGATAGATTTTGTTTGTTCGAGTTGCAACATCTGGAAACAAGTGATCATGCTTACATATTTACTGCTTTAATTCATTCTTTTCCTGTGACTGTAGATGTCAATTCTTTTTTATTTTTTTTGAATTTCTACGGCTGGTTAAACCAAAGTCACTAAAAGCCGGGTCCAGGTCGTCATTTAAATCATGACAGTGTGGGACAAGTACAACTAAACTGACTGAATAATTTACATGTTTTTCTCTATCAACATACTCCGTTATCATACTTATATGGCAGTTGTTTCTGTTTCCGCCTAACAGGAGTTGTTGATGATATAATGTCAGTCCCTTTCTTGTTTTCTTTATACGGACCATAATTATAAGCCTGAAGAGGATTTTGAAGTATTCGCAAAAAAAAAAAACACAATCTTATCACCTGGCTGAAACGTTCTTTCTTTTGTAATTTTTTCCTGTTTTAATTCCTTTTATTAGGGAGTAGACGAAAAATTATTTAACGCTACTCCACAGCCAGAGACATAAAACAGAAGATTAAAATCTCGGAATCTTCTGATAATACAAGTTTCTCTTTCAAACATTACAATTGCTCATGAACAATTGGCCACAAATCTGGATACGTCTGAGAAACCAGCCTCTGAAACAAATGGGAGATCTCAGGATCTTTTTTTCTGTTCGACGATAAGTGATTGTCGTTTGTCACCCTGACTAGAAATGAGACAATGAGTGGAAAAAGAGTATTACAGTGACCAGTACCTTTCCATTGATCAGTATCAGGAGCAAAATTGATCTCATCAAAAGCCTATAAATGTGTCAGCCAAAGGAATAATGTTCTGACAAGAACTCATTTTTCCACAGTAACTGCGAAAGCATAACATTAATAGGATCATCGTGTTGATCCAAACAAGACTTGTCTGTTACAAGTGAAATAACACCTCGGTGGGCAAAGAGCTCACCGCTTTAACAGTCAAGGTCCTGAAACCATATCTGACAAATTTACACAACAGCGTCGACACCATGAATGGGCGTGTTGTTGTATATCAGTAATGCCGTGTACTCTGCACATTAGAATGAAGGTTTAGACCTCTTTCGTTGTTGAAAGACCTCAAGTGGACCTTTCTGCTACAAACCAACAAAACGTGCAAGTAAAATATTACAATTGGATCCTTCGTGTACGGTTCTTATCTCATAGGTCCTATAGATTATCTATTTATGTTCTAAATTACAAAATTTATATGAATTCATTATACTCGAAATGTAGCAGGATAATAAAGGAATCTAATTTTAGAAGATCCTGCAAATTTTAGTAATCAAATTTATTTGTAATCAAAGTTATAATACACCTAAGGCTTCTGATTTTGAGCTTTGAATTTGATTTGTGCTTAAAATACTGAGCCATTAACATAAGTGTGCTATATATCTGCAATCATCTTGTAGCAAACTAGTGTCCAAAAGTAATCTCTAATATTCCATTTCGGAAGGCTATACAATTGAGGTACAGTTTGTTGATAAGTCTCAACGTATTATTCTGGCACAAAACATTTAACTACGTTTGATACGTTCTGCCAGTCGCTCCAAATTGGCAGCTGTAAGTAAATGTCCAAACCAAAAAATTCATTTCAATGCTATATATGAAACTAAATCACGGCCGAGCAACGTAGATTGTAATATTATCTCCTCTACTTCTATAGATCAATATGTGGAATAATCGACTGTTCCACAAAATATTGCTTCTTGAGATGCAATTTATAACGTTATAAATTACTGTGACATTCCTTTTGTTCATTTTTATGGCGTGAACACGTTTATATGGTAGAAATGATCTTCGGTGTCATAGATCTTCAGTACGCGATAATATTGCTTTGTTAATAGGGCATTCTTGCCGTTTTGCAGAACCTACTTTTCTTAACTCAGTCTGCTCGTCTCAGTCAGGTTGCGTTGGTCATAGTATCCACACGCTCTGACCTATTTTTAGAAAGACGAAACCCTTGTTGTCTCCTGCTGTGCTTGACAGAGTTGTTACAAAATCAAACAACAACAACAAATATATAACAAAATTCAAACTACGACATATAGCTTGTTCCCGGGACCGACGTGCGAAAATATTTACTTTAGCAACCATTGATATCAAGCCAGAGCCCTCAGATGTGTAAACAATTACTTGGCTAAAAAGAAACAGATCTCCCTACAAGCTCTACCATACCTCTGCATGACCAGTGTTGCGACAAACACTTTAAGGGTTAACTGTTAAATAAAAATAAGTGCTTTATGTCGCAGGTCTAATTTCACGTTACTTTCGGTGAAAATAGGTTAATATCTTTATCTAATCTTCTCATAAAGACATACATTCAAATTTGTTCTTAAATTAGCCTATATTGCGTATAAATATGAATAAATACAAAATGGTTGAAATATATACGCCTCTCAAGAATTCAAATATCGTACATATGTCGAATGCATCTCTCCTATAAGAACATCTACAATAAAGGTATAGCAAAGATTGCGTCACCTTCACACCAATGTGTATTTCATTGTTTTGTTGATCAAGGCAAGCTCTTATGTTTGTTACTTTTCGTTTATTGAAGAAGAGTGGGGGTTTTTTGAGTGGTTTAATAATGTATTTTGTATTATATCTACCTACTATTTGGCATTTATCGTATTTGCAAAAATGTGGGCCACCCAACCAAGACAAAGCTTGTTGACGTCTGCTGCCCAAGCAAGGGGCCATAGGGTCTGTGTTTCATATGTATATAATTTACATCTTCGAAATATATGTTACTATTATAAAAGTGCCAAGTACATGAGCATTGTACTCTTTACGCCCTATATATCTTACCTTTATGAAGCTGATCATGGCTACGTCTCCGGTACTTCTATTAGTTCTGCAATATAAGAGTTGAACCCTGATGTTAGCAGTTGGTTAAAACATACAACGTTCACACCGCTTGCTTCATGCTAAACAATATTTGGTAGCAAAACGCAGATTTCAGATAATGTGTGTACGCCGTAGAATATCAATAGATTTTCGGTACATTTAGTCTCTAATTGTTTAAAGCTGCAGTCAGTACTGGTTGAGATATACAATGGGAAAATATGTACAGTATAAAAGTCGTTAATTTAAATGATTGGTAATTCATATAAGATGCAGCATATGAGACTTTATATAATAACAATAAAGATCTTTTTATAACAAGGAATATCTGAAAGATATTTGAATGCTATATACTACATTATGGCAAGGAAAATGATCGATTTGAAGCATATTTGTTATAGAATTATCCCTTTGTATACATTATTGTCCCGTTTAACTCACAAAGCATGTATATATTCAAGTATGTGCACGGCGCATAATCCAAAAGGAAATTATAACAACTTAAACACGCTTTAAAGCAACATTTAACACGGTCACGTGATACGCAAGAACCTCAAACATGCACACGTTACACTAAAAGGTCGGCAAGACCGAGTAAAGCAATGCGATTAACAGATAAAGTGCACAAAGCTTAAGTCATTTCTTTCATAGATGATGGGGTTATTTTTAGGACGGGGTTAAATAAAGTACATTATGTTCAATGAATAATTTCGCTTTAGTTTCTGTGCAAATTTGTTTATATCTGAAAGACATGCGCTGATATGTGTTCTTAAATTAAAGTGTATTACGTATAAATATGCATAAATACAAAAAATATTTTAAAGACATACACCCTTCGGAAGAGTTCCAATATCGCACATATATCTTTTGCAGCTCCCTTATCCGGAAAAGTACAGTGAAAGTAGAGCAATGATTGCGTCACCTTCATACCAATGTGTATTTCACTCTTTTATGGATTTAGGCAAGCTATCCTGTCTGTTACTTTTCGTTTACTGCAGAAGAGTGAGCTTTTTATTTACAGAGTGGTTCCATAATGTATTTTCTATTATCTCTACCGGCCATTTGGCATTTGTCGTATTTGTGAAAATGTGGGTCACCCAACCAAGACAAAGCCTGTTGAATTCTGCTTCCTGATGAAGGGGCCAAAGGGTCTGTGCTCCATATGTATATAATCTTCATCTTCTAAATATATGTTACCACTATAAAAGTGCTAAGTACATGAGCATAGTACTCTTTATCCCCTATAAATCTTATATTTATGATTATGGTAATGGCTACATATCCGATACTTGTATTAGTTATATACAATGTAGGAGATGGATCCTGATGTTTTCAGTTGGTTACAACATACAACGTGCACACCGTTTGCTTCATCCGAAACAATTTTTGGTAGCAAAATGCAGATTTCAGATAATCTGTGTCCACCATAAATTACCAATAGCTTTTTAAATACATTTAGTCAGTCTCTAATTGTTTAAAGCAGCAGTCAGTTCTGGTTGAGCTATAAAAGGGCAAATAATTATGATAGTATTTTTATGACCATTTTGAAGATAATCACATCTAATTCTGATGCATACATCAGTTTTAAATGTTAATTTTGCCCGCCTTTAAATTAGATAAAGTATTCACGCTTAATTGAGGCTTGGTAGTTTTAAATATTTGCATTGAGTTCCTTTGATATACTTAGTGATCAAATTGTGGAAACAGTCACACCTCTGAGCAATACAATCTTCCCAATGGACACATGTAAATACTTCCAAACGTTTAACAGATCTAGCAAAGTGATTTAATTATACAATCAGTATCAACTAAAAGAGTGAGGTTCTATAAAGACATACAGACAAGTAGGCAGGTATACACAAAATGTCAAACAGATCATAGTATTATCGAAAGCATATATTTTTCTTTAAAACTGAATTGGTCGAAAGCAATTGTTTTCCGGTAAACTAAATATGCCTCAAGCTTGATTTCTAATGAAATGCCTTCTATACATTACGTGTGCATGGCTCTCCTTTGCATTTTGTCATCCACAGGTTACCGGGAATATGCGGTCAAGTTTCATCTTTACAAGATCATCGATTCAGCCATTGACATATTCTGATCATTTAAAGAGTTTTGATCCTCTAATTTCTTACAACCTAACAACTTTCGAACGGTGTAGGCGGTAACCATTTTTGCTTTTGTTTGTTTTAAATTTAATGAACTTATCTGTCAAGCTCCTTCTTAAAATGGTTGAAAATCACTTCTCATTATCATGCTGTTCTTAGTAACGGGTCATGATCGACTTATAACTGGCTTACACATAAAATACTCAGACAGCCCCATTTTTTATTATAATAATAAAATGCTATGAAGATTTATTTACATGATGTCCGATCAGCGCGACGAGTTTGTATCATTTATACATAAATATGCTCAACACGGACCTAAAATACATCAATGAGTCGTGAATGTTTAAACAATTCCATTTTTAATTATTCCAACCGAATTTACAATTTAATATGATATTGGATATATTACTAGATTAGGCATGATTTTGATACATTTTACCGAGTTACTTCCCTTAAGTTACGTTACACATTCAGATGATGCAAGCTCACATTCAGATGATGCAAGCAGTGAACATATTAACCGGGGAGCACCATCTAAATACATTGATGAAATACAGATTGATTACTAAGTTAACTTGTAGATGCAGATACAGATAGTCATGGTACTGGCAATTTCATATCAACGATTGTAAAACGAATGCAAGCAAATACTGAATGAAATGTAAAATATCAATGCATCCTGGTAGTTTGTACTTTTGTAATGTATGTATTTATTTTGTTTAATTTGTTTGGCTGTGTCATTGTATCATAGTGTAAGTGAACTTTCTTGTAGTGTATTATCTCTTAAGTTACAAGAGTTTGTTTCGTCCAAGGCTTATGCTATTAGAAAGACAAATTTTGTTGAGATATTTACCTCCTATTTGCACATTACCTGGA